>JAJOOO010003716.1:0-40686 GCA_029582685.1 Solanum piurae
ATTTAATCAGTTATGAATATGATAGGAAGGAATAGTTGAAAATAAAAACTGCATAAACAACGAACATGACTACATATATGCATGACAAAATGATAAAAAACTATGAAACCTTAATCCTATATATACTTAACGGTATATAGATAATTGAATTAAGAAGAATCATATGGGAAAAAATATTTAATAATGAATTAGAAGATATACTAAACCAAGAATGGTATGAAATAGATTTACAAGATCTATATTTAGATAATGAAAGAATATAATGGTACGATCTAGAAATAAATTTAGATTAAAATGAATTACGAGTATTTACAATATTGGATAGAAGCTATGGAAGATATAAAACTATTAGAAAATTGATGGAAAATAATTTACATATGTACCGAAGAACCCAAGATATGTTATATCTAGAATACATCATAAATAACATAAAAGAAATATCAAGATTAAAACCCTTAGTTAAAGAATATTATAATAAAATCTTTAGCCAGACATAAGTTGAATTCCGCACCCCCGAAAAATGGTATCATTATAATTTATTACTCGCTAAGCATAATTCAAGCAATTGAAGCAAAAAAAAGGCTTCAAATATAGTTCAAAAGCATAACCATACAATATATGAAATCATTGAAAAAGAAAAGTAGAAAAAAAATTAGTATATATAATAATAATAATTGGCACTATAATTTTCAGTATTTTCAACTGAAAAGAGATTAAATATATACTAACACAATTCAAAATTCATTAAGCATAGAGTAAATAGGACTGAAAAAGCAAATAAATACATAAATCAACAGAGAAATAATTGAAGAAGGCTAGAACTTTTAGAGTACAAATACGTATGAAGTTAAGAAGGTGAAAGAGGGATTGTAAAAGCAAAAATAATTAGTAGTAATTAGGAGAGAAATAATTAATAGTAGTTGGGGATGTTAGCTACGTATGTTAATATGAGAGGTGAGATAAAGAATATGAAAAGATGATGACTTTAGATTTTTAAAAATAATATCACAAATATTGATATAAAAATTTAAGGGGAAAAAATGTTTTTCTAAGCCATAGAGAGGTAGCATATTCCTATTTATTTTTTTACTAACCAAAAAAAAGAAAAGAATTAGCACAATATATTCACACCATAGAAATTGATCAAAAGAAAGAGAATTTTTTCTCTATCGAACATCACATACATCAAGAAGGAAAATTCATACATGTTCTATCTTGATTATATATTATCATATTATTTTACCTTAATCACTATGTTATAAATAAAATTCTTAACTAATAAGTTGGTTTAATATTTAATTGAAATTTTAATGCTAGAAAAAATAATCAAATATCATTATTTTTAATTCTATTTCACTAACAAAATGACAGAATGAAAGACACAAAATATTTTTCTAATCTCTATAAGTTGGTAATAAAATAAAAAACTTACCTCAAATGCTTCAGTAATTTGGTGAAATTGGATATCACAATTACTTCCTTCGTACACATCCAAATGTTACTGAAAATCAATCAAACAAAATTTAGTTGATTTACATATCTAATAAGTAGAAAAGAGATCATCCAATAAAAATTAAAATGAAGAATCAAAAGACAATAATTTCATTGAAATCCAACAATTGTTTTAACTAAGATATAAAAAAGAAATGGGAGAAAATAGAAATGAACATCTAACAATTCTATATTTAATTGTTATTTATAGATAGGTTAAACATTAAAAATTAGGTTGAAGAAGTTGAGGAGACATTTTATTTAATTAGAGAATACAAATAGGCGTAAATTTTTTGTAACTCATGGGATATAATTAGATATAATGATATGATAGAATTTTAATTATTAAATAAATTGATTAATAAAAGTAATGAAGATAAAAACTCAAAAAAGAGGAAAAAGATAAATAGTATCCTAAGTTAGAGAGGGCACCACATTACTTTGTCTATATCTAGCTTTGAAATATATATAAACATAGATTGACGTAAATAAATTTAGTAATAAAGAGAAACATAATTAAAACATACTTAAAATAAATTTTATAATTTATAATTGGAAGAAGAGAAAAAAAGGAAAAAATGATTTTTCAAAAAAAATTAAGAGTAAGAACTAAAAAGGTGTGAGTTATGAATAATTACTCATTATAAATTGGCATGTGAAGAGTGTAACTGTTCCTCCTTAAATAAAATAGTTATTTGTAATAAATAAATTAATTTACTTTTACAATAAAATAATTAATTTAAATTCTAAAATAAAGCCAAAAAAAAGAAGAAAAAAGATAAATGCTAATAGATCTCAAAGTTTTCCTGCCCAAATCTTTTCATTATTACAACTAAAAAATTCAATGCAATCTTACTTTCTTAGTTAGTTTAATAATATTATTTATGACTTGTTTAGCGATTGAATAGTTGTTTTATTTCATTGATAATTTATAAAAATGAATGACATTATACATAAGTTTATCTTTTACTTTAAATTTTATATTATTTTGTAATATAATGAAGTAGTAATTTAGAGCTATTTATCTGTTATTTTAATCATAAACATGACTTCACTCAAATTTATTTTGTCATGTCAAATTATTTTTAATAATAACTTTAGTTGAATGATTTTGTTGATACAAAAGGCTAAGTTGAGTGATTTATTGATAGAAAGCCTAAGTTGAGTAGTTTCATTGATATAAAATAAAGTTTAATTATTTGCTAGTGAAGGAATATTAAGGTTATTCAACAACGAGATGTGTACCTTATAATTCGCAGCGAAAGTCATTGATCTGCTTTTTTGACAGGTTGGTGCTCAAGTCCGTCTTTGAATCACTAGGAAACAAAGATCTGATCACAAACTAGAAGTCTTCTTCTATGTGTTGATTTGATTTTTTTTCTCAAAAACACACTTCTTTGTTTCTTGACTGTTTTTCAAACGTTTTTCCTCTCTGTATTTTTTATGTTTTTCATTCCCCTTCGGAAAATACTCCCACTAGGAGTCTTTTAAGGAGAGGTTGAACAGTTACTTTAACTGTTCTGCCTTATCCTTTAAAAGGATTTATCCAATTAATTATTAATTAATTAATTTGGATAAGGCATGAAACAGATTGGGTCGGGTCGGGTCAGTCCACATGGGCGATTCACGACCCAAAACTTACATCTCCCACTTCGCATATGGTGGACAAGACCCAAGTCAACATTATATCAATCAGACACACAATTCATACGACAAATAGTTCGTGCTACCTGTGAGCATTAAGAGCTTACCTTTAAGGTTTTACAATCCCTACATAAGAATTCAATCACTTGCGGAAATAATTCACTATTATTTTAAGGACACTATTACTCATAATACCCCAGACTTCATTCACTACTTCAATAGTTACTTATTTGATCCCTCATCCTCTCAAGGATATTAACTTGAGTTCATATTTAACTTTACACACACAATTACACTCGAATGTAATAGCCAGCTTATGTATATAAGTTGAATTGTTCATTTATTCATCTTCCCTTTCTACTCGAATCTATCTGTTCCATATCAACTGCTTTCCTAGACATGTACTGCATTGCCGAATCGCTCATGGCTATTAGTAACATGCTAAAGTAGCAATACCGATTTGAAACTTCAAGAAACAGCAAAAGGTCAAAGGGTATTTCATTGAAAAAGTCTTTTTGACTTTTCTGAGTCTCACACAATGAAGAAGCAGGGAATATTCTTTCATTGACCCATTGATCGCTTGACACACGTGGTATGAAACACGTGCTACAATGTTTACACCTTAGATTGATGTATGTGTCTCATTCTTTCGATTATTCAACATCGTACAGACCTTGGTCTAAACATCTCCAGATGTTTAACCCCAGTTTCTCTCTCTAGTGATCCTTAAACTCATTTTCGTGGAGAAACTTTTGTCTGGTTCACAAAACAAGTCATAAAATGGTGGTGAAATTCATCTCTTCATGTTCCCCAACGTAAGAGGCAATGAGAGAGCCAATCTCGCGACTTGTTCGACACTCTTTATTACTTTATAGAATATTACATGCATACTACATTTGAACATAAATTCAATAATTTTATATAGAAGAGAATATTATAACAATCAAGTCATTTTACAACACTGAAATATCATAAAATCCTACGCAAAACTAGAGCCTTAACATGTTTTTCAAACAAGTCTCTAGAGATAGCCTTCGTAAAAGGATCAGCTATCATTTCACGTGTAGGAATGTATTGTAAAGCTATTTCTCCACTTGCCACTACGTCTCTCACAAAGTTATACTAGATGTCAATGTGTTTGGTCTTGCTTTGATACTTAGGATCCTTTGTGTATGCGATAGCCGCTTGACTATCACAATATAGAATCATGGGACCCTTAGAATTCTTTGCAATACTCAAATGCTCAAAGAATCTCTTTAACCAAACAACTTCTTGTACTGCAGACGCACAAGCCACAAATTCAGATTTCATGGTTGAAAGAGCTGTGCAAGTTTGCTTCTTACTTTTCCATGAAATAGCATCACCATCTAGTAAGAAAGCATAATCGGATGTTGATTTTCTATCATCCCGGTTACCAGCCCAATCTGCATCTGTATAACCTCTTATGAATAAATCAGATCCACTACAACACAATGTATCATATGCAGTTCCCTTCAGGTATCAAAATATTCTCTTTACTGCTTTCCAATGATCTCTTCCAGGATTGGATTGATACCTACTAACTAGACTTACGGCATAACAAATGTCTGGGCGAGTACACATCATCACATACATCAAACTCCCGACAGCACTAGAATAAGGAACTCGAGACATGTCTATCTTTTCTTTTTCAGTCTTTGAACACATTTCAAGGCTTAAAGTTTCACCCCTTGCTATAGGGGCATTCATGGATTTGCAACTATTCATTCGAAAATGTTCCAATATTTTCTTTATATAAGTTTCTTGAGATAAACTCAAAAATTTCTTGGAATGATCTCTTTGGATCTTAACACCCAATATATAGTCTGCTTCACCCATATCTTTCATATCAAACAATTTTGAAAGCCATGACTTGACAGTTTTCACATACTCCAAATTATTTCCAGCTAATAAAATATCATCTACGTAAAGAGAAAGAATTACAAAATTTCCATTGGACTTTTTCACATAAATGCAATGGTCTTCATCGATCATGGTGAAATCAAATGACATCACCTCCTTATGAAATCTTAAATACCACTATCTTGAAGATTGCTTTAGGCCATAAATTGATCTTCTCAATTTACATACTTTCTTTTCTTGACCTTTAACAATGAAACCTACTGGTTGTTCCATGTAGATTTTCTCGTTTAATTCTCCATTGAGAAAAGTGGTCTTCACATCCATTTGGTGTAATTCTAGATCTAAACGTGCAAAAATAGCTAAAAGTAATCGTATGGAAGTAAACTTCACAACTGGTGAAAAAATTTCCTCATAATTTATTCCAACTTCTTGAGTAAAACCTTTTGCCACCATTCGTGCTTTGTGTCTTTCTATTGACCCATCCAATTTACGTTTAACTCTAAGAATCCATTTACTCCCAATAGTTTTACGTTCCTTAGGAAGGTCAACTAGATCCCAGACTTTGTTGGTTTTCATGGACTCTAATTCTTCTTTCATCGCTTTTAACCATTCATACCTTTCAGGGCTCAATAAGGCCTCTGTTACATAATTTGGTACATTCAATTATGTAGGAGATACCAAGAAAACATAATTCTCAATCTCATAAGATCGTTTAGGTACACCTTTTCTTGTACTCTTACGAATTTAAAGTTCAGTTTCCTCTATAGGATTTTGATTCATAACTCCCACTTGGATCAGGAATCAATTCTTGACCCATATATAATCCTCAATCTCATAAGATCATTTAAGTACACCTTTTCTTGTACTCTTACGAATTTGAAGTTCAGTTTCCTCTATAGAATTTTTGGGATTCATAACTCCCACTTGGACCAGGAATCATTTCTTGATCCATTGAATTATCAAGTATGTATGACAACATCATCTGATCTTCTAAATTCAACATTTCGTACAGAGGTTCGGCTTCATCTATTTCACCTTTGGGAAAATCATTTTTCAACAATGTGATACAATTCAGTAATACTTCCATCCTCCAGTTCATCGATGAAGATATATCCTTTAGAGCGTTCAGAGTACCTTATAAAGATACATTTCTTTCCTTTTGGACTTAGTTTACCAAACTCACCAAAATGATCTTTAATATATGCCGCACAATCTCACGGTCGTAGATAATTCAGGTTTGTTTTATGACCGGTCCAAAGTTCATAAGGAGTGGATGACACTGACTTAGAAGGCACTATGTTCAATATGTAAGCTGCAGTCAATAATGCATCTCCCCAGAAGGAGATAGACATATTTTCCTGCGCCATCATTGATCTTGTCATGTCTAATAATTTTCTATTCCTTCTTTGAGCTACACCATTTTGTTGAGGTGTATAAGGAGTAGTTAATTGTCTGATAATACCCTTTTCAGTACATAATTCTTCAAATTATTTTGACAAATATTCACGTCCTCGATCGGTTCTTAAAGCTTTTATGCTTTTATCTAATTGATTTTCAACTTCATTCAAATATCTTTTAAAGCACTCAAGTGCTTCAAATTTATGATAAATCAAATAGACATAACCAAAACGCGTGAAATCATCAATAAATGTAATGAAATATGTAGCACAGACCTTGCCCTTACATTCATTGGACCACAAATATTAGAATGAATTAATTGAAGTGGGAACTCAGCTCTCTTAGCCTTTCCAAATGGTTTACGTAATCTTTCCAGTAAGACAATTTTCACAAGTTGGCATTTCAACTTTGGTGAAAGAAAATAAATGTCTTTCTTTTGCCAACCTATTCATTCGATCTTGCCTTATGTGACCTAATCTAGCATGACATGTAATAACATCAACATCATTGTTACTTGAATAGCATGTCATTACACAACAGTCAACATAATAGTCATAAGTTGAAAGATTACAATCTAATAAGATAAAACGGTCATAACGAAGTCCAAAACCATATAAAACATTATCTAGAGTTATTCTAACATCATTACGACTAAAAAACAAATCACAACCAACGTCTAGAAGAACAGACACAGACACTAAGTTTCGTCAAATCTCTGGAGTATATAGGACGTCATGCAACATTAAGAAACGGCCACCACGCAAGTCCACTTTGCAAGTGCCTATACCTTTGACTTCAAGCCTAGCATTATTTCGTACGTAGATCCACCTTGATTTAGATGAAACTCGACGAAACTCCACAAACGCCTCTCTATCTCGACTCACGTGATCGGTGGATCCTGAGTCTACAATCCATATAGGATAAGATTCAGCTTGTAAAGAAGTGCTTGAAACCATATGTTGCACTTTGAGATGCGTTTTGAAATGCTACATTTTCGGTTCATTGCATTCATGAGTGAAATCCCCCAACATTCGACAATTGTAGCACTTCATTTTGCTCTTGTCTCTCTTCTTGAAAAATCATTTTCCTTTCTTGGAATTTGGATTTTTCTTTTTCTTAGAAGGTCTTTCTTCAGCCTCTTTACTTTTTCCCATTCCTTTTCCAATTTTTCTTACGCTCGAAGCCTGAAGATTTTGTACCACTTGTTTCTGCCACAAAGGCATTTAGAAGCAGCTTTTAGCAGCACGAAGGTGCTCATCTTCAAGTTCAACATGGTTTGCAATCATCACAAAAGTTTTGATGCCATGATTATGGGTCAATTTAACCTTCAAATTTTCCCATTATTGGGAAGAGATCGAATTACTGCATGAACTTGTTGCTCATCTAAAAAAAAACATGACCAACACTCTTGAGTTGAGTTACCATGTTTGACATCACCCTAAGGTGTTGTGCAGTATTACCTTCTTTTGATTGATTCAATACATGGTTTATACCTCCCAGAGCATTTTTGCTCTTCCAGCATATACCGTATATTACGACTCCAGATGTCATAATTATTACCATTAAGTTTTTTTACCTTTGTTTAAGTCAGTAATGATAATTTTGATACAATGTCTGTTATTGACATATCTTTAGGCAAGAATTTTAACAATTATGCATGTGACATACACATTCAAGCAAATCAATTCTCATAACGATGTCATATTTGAATGTAAAATCGAAAAGACACTTATGCATCCAATCATCATCTACAAACTAAATATTTAACCAAAATTTAAAATTAACTTCTTAATGTGTACGCTTATTTATTTTAGACTATAACCACACAAATTTGTATTTCTAATAATTAAACACCATATTATATTGTGCAATAGAATAATCATTCACTTATTCAATAAAATAAAACTTAAATATTCATATCAAAGCACAATGGAGTATGTGGATACACTTTGGGTGTAGCTTTACCCACTTAACTCCTATTTTTACATAGTACTTCCATAATTCTTCGTCATCCCCAATTTCGATTCTAACTTGATTAAGTTCATTCTTCCAGAATTCTGGCAAGGAATCATACAAAATAGCATATCCTTCACTATTTGTAATTTGAGGGTGACTTTCACAAAGTTTCTCAAATTTCACGACAAAGTTCTAGAGAAATTCTATTAAGCATACATGGGGATCCATCTTCAAAGAATTAAACTGTCTTAGATCTTTTTCTATTTCTCTCCGAATGACCCTTCCTTTTCTTAACATACTTTGAGAACTCCCACTTGGAGTAATTTGAGCATGTTCCCGTTCAGCCATATCTGAAATGAGAACAAAATAAAATATGGTTAATACCATTTAATGTGACAACATATGTCACAAATTTCTCATAATGTCAAGCAACTGTATAAGGAACATAAGGACTATTTGAATACTCAAGAATAATAAGATCCTAAAAGAGGACATATAAATATAATAAAAAATTTCAAAAAAAAAACATTTTTTTCCAGCCATTTGTTGAATTTTTTTTTCATATCTTGCTCGTTTTAAGTCGGTTTCCTTATTATAATATGTTTTCGGAAAGCTTAAAACAAGAAAATAAAAAGAAATAAGTTTCCACCCAAAAACTGCACAGCGAATTTTCAGATTGCTCTAGACAGATGCAGTTTTTTGGAAAACAGAAAAAAAAAATCCAATTTTGTTAATAATTTGTATCTCACTCGATATAATTCCATTTTTCCATTATAATATGTTTTCGGAAAGCTAAGCATGAGCAGATTATAAAAAAAAGTAATTACGACCCAAACATCGTACATTCTATTTTTCTAATTGCTATTAAACAGAAGCAGTATTAAAAATAGAATTTCTTTCTTAGTATGACAAGAAATCCTATCTATTTTATGATTGAAAATCAAATAGGATTCTGAATCCTATTTCACATAAAATTAATCCACATCTAAGCGTCATGAAAATTAACATCATTCAATTTTTCTATTCACTGATTTTAAAAGATATAGAACATAGACAGTGAATTCTCAAGTACGCAACACATGATGGGATCATAAACAATGACTCTGATACCATTGAAGGAATATTAAGGTTATTCAACAACGAGATGTGTACCTTATAATTCACAGCGGAAGTCATCGATCTGCTTCTTTGACAGGTTGGTGCTCAAGTCCGTCTTTGAATCACTAGGAAACAAAGATCTGATCACAAACTAGAAGTCTTCTTCTATGTGTTGATTTAATTTTTTCTCAAAAACACACTTCTTTGTTTCTTGATTGTTTTTCAAACGTTTTTCCTCTCTGTATTTGTTACGTTTTTCATTCCCCTTCGAAAAACACTCCCACTAGGAGTCTTTTAAGGAGAGGTTGAACAGTTACAAAGTAACTGTTTTGCCTTATCCTTTAAAAGGATTTATCCAATTAATTATTAATTAATTAATTTGGATAAGGTATGAAACAGATTGGGTCGGGTCGGGTCAGTCCACATGGACGATCCACGACCCAAAACTTACAGCTAAATAATTTTTTGAAATCAAGTGACCTTTAGGAAATTAATTACTCAGGTGATTAATAATGAATATATTAGGTAATATACATATACTTAAGAAAAAATGTTTTTCTTATCGAACATAATTTCTATTAATAAAAAAATGTTTTTGCAAAGCCAATTAGAGGTGTATTATTTAATAGATAAATTAATATTTATTAATTTAAAGAGTTTTTTGAGATTCAATAAAGGTTAATTTTGATTACATCAAAATTATCGAATCTTTCATTTATAGGAAGAACGTATTGTGTAGCATTGACTTATAATTAGTTAACCTTACAAATTAGATCTATTTTTGTAACTTAGATCTATCTTTTTAACTTAAAAATGAATATCCCGTGCTCTCTCTCCTCTCTCTCTATATATATATTGATGAAAGCCTTAAATTAACTAATTAAAATCTAAACCTGAATCAATTTTAAAATGAAACATGTTTCCCTCATACAGATAATAAATATTGAGTATATTTCAATATGTGTATATTTTATATGTTTAGTTGGCAATATATATGAAGAAGAAGTTGCACCATTTTAGTAAAAGAAGAAAATTACCAACAATGGGTATCAAAAGACTCTTGTTGAGTTTCTGTTCCTTTTACCTTGTAGTAAGTCTTCATCTTACTAATGCTGCAGTAATCCCCGCGAAGCGCTTTGTGGCACCTTTTAACCGAACAAGTTTCCCTTCTGATTTCATATTTGGTGCTGCTTCAGCTGCTTATCAGGTATTCACAAAATTTCATACTAATCTTATTTAGCTAGGCATATTATATGAAAGTTCAATAAGCTAGAAGATATATATATATATATTATAACATATATTAAATTTTTTTTGCTGGGTTTGAAAGTGATTAAGGCGTCATGCGGAACTTACAATTGCAAATCATATGGTTGGTAAATCATATAACAAAAACTTATACTAAAAATATAATATTATTATATGAAAACTAATATAAAAGAAAAATATTAAAATTGTAGAGAGAAAAATCTCTCCATAAACTAAACTCTTAAACCGAGTCCCTGTGGGGAAGGCGCCAAAGTCTTTTCGAGACGTGCGCAGGATGATAACCTAATTGATTATTCTGAAGAAAGGGCCTACTATCTTTCAGAATTAGCCCTTCCTCCGCCTTATTCTTTTGAAGGTATGGGACCCTGAAAGAGTGATATTAGAATATACCTGACAAGGAAGAAAGTTTATATTGTGGATGCTATTGTGTTCTTGATATGAAAAGACGGTCTTCAATTTATAGGATTCCAAACATTTCCTTTAAGGAAGAAATAACACAAATATGGAAGAAAATTATATTTTCCTTTTAAAAAAGTAAAAATATTTATGATAATATTTTGTTTTTTCTTTTAGAAAAAAATAAACTTCAAAAAATATAAGAACAAATTCAATATAGAATTATAGGATCACACACATTTTTCTAATATTTTTTGTTTGAATAAGTAGATTGAAGGAGGAGCTCGTCAAGGAGGCAGGGGAGCTAGTATATGGGATACTTTCACGCACAGACATCCAGGTTTTTCTCTATCCTCTCCACAAATTTATTGCCCAAGTTATCAATTATATGTGTGATTACAAATCAGTTTACTTACGATGGGAAATAAATTTCAATTGAAATACTAAGAATAGTCAATGAACATTTTTTTTATTCTCTGATTCAGTCAAAATATGTGTGGTAATTGCTGGTGAATATGTTATAATTAAAAAATAATAGTAATTTTTTAGTAGTCAACGATCTTCAATTTCGTAAGATATAAGAAATGAGCTGTCAATAATGATCAGTTGATAAAAATACATATATTAAATAGGAAAATACATAAAAAACCCTTGAACTTGACAGAAAAACTTACTTTAGTACTTTAACTATACGGACATTTATTTACCCCCCTAATCTCATTTCAAGGGGGTTTTTATGTTCAGCTAAAGGTAGGTATGTAAATAAGTTGATCACCATTAGAAATATATGTTATCTAAAAAAATATGATGATATTCAACCTTTGATGTGTTTATCGTAACATAACTAATTTAGATCAATGGTTCTCGTAGATGCATACTATCTCAATTAACATAAAGAATAAAGCATTTTAAACTTCCTTAAACATATACTTCAACAAGCTAAGCTCCGGTCTCACTGGGTAATTTTCAATATAATATAATGTTCTTGGAAAGCCATTGGCTAGTTTGTAATTAATAAATTCAAACTATAGACTTCAATTTCTTCAGTAGATCTAGGAGTTAATATCTTAGATGGTCATTCAACTTTGAATTGTTCACTTAGAAAGTCACTCAACTTTGAGTTGGTCTCTTAGAAAGTCACTTAACTTTGTTTTATAACTCAAAAGTCGCTCAACTATTGATGTTTCACTTAGAAAGTCACTCAATCAATTTAAATATTTTTTTCATAAAACTTCATTGAAATTCATTTTTTATGTTAAACTATTTTTTTAAAAAAATAATAAGATATTTATTTTAATTATTTTGTTAATCCAAATTATTTAATTATAATTTTTGTGGAAAACATACTGTAGCAATTGACCCAATAAAAAAACTTTTTCCGTTTTATCAATTATATAACTGGAATTAAATATGTTAAAAAATGATCCAAAAAAGAAGAAGTTGGAATTGATAAGAAGTACAATAAAAAATAAAAACGCAGCACAGTACCATTATACTTCAACAAAATTCAATAAAATAATTAAAATAAGCATCTTATTTTTTTTTTTAAAAATAGTTATTTTTTTTTTGTATTTTACAAAATTTAGTGAAAAAATTAATTTAAATTAGTTGGGTGAGTTTTTAAGTAAAATATCAATAGTTACGTGACTTATTAAGTGAACTATTAATAGTTGAGTGACTTTTGAGTTATAAAACAAAGTTGAGTGACTTTTGAAGTGAACAACTCAAAGTTGAGTGACTTTCTAAGTGAACTATTGAAAATTGAGTGACCATCTGAGATATTAACTTGTAGATCTAGTAGCTGACTCCTTAAGCAGTTAAAATATGGCGTGAACAACGCCGTCATATCATACTATTTTTGTTTGAAAGATAATATTTACTATATTACGTAAACGTATGCTTTAACTTAATATTAGTTGCTATTTGTATCTTTCAAATATTTAAACTTATTTTAATTTAAGCAATTAAAAACACATATTTTATGTGACATAATCTGTGACAATTTATGTGAGATACACTCAACTTGATTTGTATTATGACACCTAAAATGTATGCGTTTCAACTTTACATAAATTTAAATATTTATTTGTCAACACCTAAAATTAAAGAGGCATAATTATCAACTAATGTCAAATTAAAGGAAACATTTATATATTATATCAAAATAGTATAGTAAAATTGAATTTCACATATAGTATAGTTTATAATTGTCTACATATATATTGATCGTGAACTATTTCAAATTCATTTTAAAAATAGTGGTTGTGCATCATGTCACATAGTTCTAGACTAGATAATGAGCTGTGTTATATATATATATATTATAATTTAAGTTTGACTTAATCATATAATCATTATTCTATTTATTACTATTACATAAAAGTCATTCAACTTTAAAATTTATCGTACATATAATTTTTTTATTTTCTATGACATAAAAATCAACCTACTTTAAAATATATCATATTAAAGTAATTTTTCTACGTTTTGTCACACATATCCAAGGAATAGGTGTTATTCGAAACAAGATTTATCCCAATTAAATTTAAAACCAAACGAGTGTTTGAGGTTATATTATACATAACATTTCCAAGCTTTTGAATTCCTCCAAAAAAAATAATATTTTGCTACTACCTGTTTCAATCTCCTATTGATAAGTTGTCATACTATTTGTTTTATAATTGATCTAAATTTGACAGTATGAGATGTTATGACTCTACAAAATGTCATATTTCATGGATATTATTAACCTAATAGCATATTCTCATGAAATGATTTCCTATGATCACTTCTCAATTAAATAGAAGAAAATATTTTTAATTTTTTTTTTATGTACAAAAATAAAGACCTCTTATAAAAAAATATAAAGCTAAAAACAAGTTTGTAGATGATTTTAATTGCACTTGTAATAGTGTATTTTGTTTTAGAGTAATTGCCCTCGATCTCTTAACAATTTATTATCCTTACACTACAGAAAAAATTGCTGACCGTTCAACCG
This sequence comes from Solanum piurae, assembly GCA_029582685.1. Classification (NCBI taxonomy): domain Eukaryota; kingdom Viridiplantae; phylum Streptophyta; class Magnoliopsida; order Solanales; family Solanaceae; genus Solanum; species Solanum piurae. Next base: position 14,132 of record JAJOOO010003716.1, read on the forward strand.
GAGATGTCGCTGTTGATTTCTATCACCGTTACAAGGTATTTATTATGATTAAATAATTGGAAAAATCCTTTTGATCAGAATGGTAAAATAAATATGTTATTTTATCTTTTTGAACATTTTTACCCTTTTAATTTTAATACGTTTTAATTAAAATTGAAAAAAAATCAGTTTATTTTTAAATAAAAAGGATATTATAGACTTTTTAAATTTCTGATCAAATTCTGGCCAAATTTTCTGGCCATTTAGCATTACCCATAATAATTAAGGGAATTTAAACATTACATAGCATCCCAATCATGTCCACACCAAAACTAGTGCTCTTTAATTTTTACAAAGAACTCAATACGCAGGCACTTTACGCGTGTGTCCCGCATTAATCAATAAAATTATACGCAACAAGAATAAAATTATACAAAAAGATGATCGATACAAAAGAAAGAGTTTAACAATGATTTAATATAGGATTATAAAATAATTGACGTTAAAATAAATGTTGCATCTATCTACATGAGCATTGCAGAGCGACATAGGTCTGCTTAAGGAAGTTGGCATGCAGGCATTCAGGTTGTCTATCTCCTGGTCTCGAATTTTACCATGTAAGTATACTTCACTTGTCAATATATAGATGGTATCCCAGTATTTTTAAATCAAATATTTATGCTTCCCATAAACATACATAAACGTTTATCTTAACAATATAGCGTTAGCTGTATGAAAATATCATTTGTATTAAGACATTAAACTGCATGTAAAAGCTTTCTGCGTATTTGATTAATTTAACGTAATTTAAGATGATAAATATTTTCGTCAATAACTTTTATTCGCATAATAAAAAAGAACAGAATAATTTACATCTTCTATACATGAATGATGAATCGTTGGAAAAAAATCCTAATAAGAAATGTAATACAAGTTATCACTTAATGAGATATACAATTAGTAATAATTACTATAACTTTCTTGCACCTTAACATGTACAATATTTGCATTTTCTGATTATAATATTTGATAACATAGGATTTTCTCGTCTTTATTTTAATTTGTTCATTTATGTTTTCACTTCAAATCATCTTAAATTTACTTAGTTAAATATATCTTCGTTCCGTGAATTTATCATTATATACAGAGTTTAATTTTTTATTTTTTACAAATAGAGTAACATTGTTATATTTGTGTACAATTTTCAATTTTTCATAATATGGTGGGTGTGAGTGCTTGATTTTGAAGTAAAAAGGAATATACCTTCAATTGATCAGATCATATCACAAGGTTATTTTGGGTATAATTCAAAAAATTAAAAAGAAAGGACACACTAATAGTTAATATTCTAACATTACTGAACTGAAACGACTTTGCTTTAGATGGAAAGGTAAGCAAAGGGGTGAATCCAGAAGGCATCAAATTCTACAACAAGGTCATCAATGAACTTATCTCAAAAGGTACTAATAACTTTTATCTCATTCTAGTTAAAATAACCCTTTCAGAAACCATCATAATTAAGGTTCCTAACCTTTCTTTTAATTTCTTAAAAAGGTTTGACACCATATGTGACGCTTTTCCACTGGGACACACCACAAGGCCTTGAGGACGAATATGGAGGCTTTATGAGTTCAGAAATAGCGTAAGATGGTTTAAGTATTCAATTAGAAATCAAAACTTTCATGCATGTTTGACCACCATAGATATCATATTTTTAATTACTTAATTATATATTATGTGTGAGAAAACCTTTCACCAACAATGATTTCTTAATGTGAGAAAACCTTTCACAATTTCATTGATGCAGATAAAACCTTTCACAATTTCATTGATGCAGATCCTAAAAACAACATTTAGATCATAAACCATGCATAAACTTTCATAAATCATCATTCATAAGTTTATAGCTTACTTCATAAATTCATAATAAAAATCATGGATAATGCATGAGTTCATAAGAAATCAATTGAAAAATACTTAACTGAATCAAATCATGCATAATAAGATAGAAATAAAAAAATTGAATCATGAGAAATAGGACCCATGGTGAATTGAGATCAAACCCTAATTAATTTAATGAAATTGAATTGGAGAATTGAGAATCTTTAGGACCCAATGGATGAATGAAATCCATTGGAGAATTCCCACATACCTTGAGGATCTATGTCCAAAAGCAATGGAGAAAAAAAGAGACTTGAAGCTTGAACCCTAGTTTTCTTCCTTGAGATTTGAGAGAATTTGGAGAGGATTAATGTGGATGGGAATTGTGGATTTGAGAGAATGAGAGGGTTTGGGTAGAATTAGGAATCAAAAATCAGTTATAGGGGTAGTTATAGGTCCAAAGTGACATAGTATAGGGGTTATTTGGGAGAAAAAGGCCAAAACACCCTTCATTAAAACTGCTAGAAGTGACCTACGGTTCCTATCTAGGGTCCGTAGAATATTCTACGACCCTTATTGGTCAATCGTAGACTCAACTTCAGAAACCTAAAATTTGCTCAACTTCCCACGAGAACTCCCTTCGACCCATCAAAATTTCACAGCTCGTTGAGCCAACTTTAAAAACCCAAGTTCAAGTCTAAAATTTCACCAACCCTCCTACGAAACCCATAGACGACCCATAGTCCAAACGATGAACCATCATGTTCACTCGTAGGTCGAATTTAAGAAACTTAAATTTTCGTAAACTCAACCTCATTCCTACGAGTATCATCTACGACTCGTAGAGGCATCTATGGATCATAGACTTGTCTCGTAGGGCCCAACCAGAGGCTGAAACATGAAGTTCTTCCGTTTTCAATTTCCGAACTGTTACATGTATGTGCTTCACTTTTTTTTTAATGAGTTGAACTTGTAAATATTTTAGTTAATTGTATTAGTATAGATAAGTTTTTAAGCTAAGATCTCTTATTTGGTTTGATAAATACCATACCATACTGAAATTGTATGATCATTTCATGTATATATGGTGTTATATTATTGAAAATAATAGCACAACTATTGTGATTATTTAATTACTATATTATATGTTAAATGCGTTCAGGAGAGACTATGGTGAGTATGTGGATATTTGCTTCAAAGAATTTGGTGATAGAGTAAAGCATTGGATCACTTTAAATGAGCCATTATCTTATAGCATGTTCGGATATGCAAGCGGTACGTTTGCACCAGGAAGATGTTCTAGTTATGTTGGAAACTGTACAAAGGGTGATTCTGCCACCGAGCCATATATTGTATCTCACAACTTGCTTCTTGCCCATGCTACTGGTGTCAAACTATATAGACAAAAATATCAGGTATATGTGTGTGTGTACCTCCTTCCTTCTATTAACCCACTCTTTAATTTTAACATTTGCATTCTTTCTATTTTGTGAAAACTTTCAGAAAACTCAAAAAGGGAAAATAGGAATCACTTTGGTAACTCACTGGTTCGTACCAAAAATCAAGACTCCACTAGGACTCAGTGCCCCTCAAAAAGCACTTGATTTTTTCTTAGGATGGTGAGTTTCACTCCCTTGTTTTATTGTTCCCTTGCAAACCTTTTTGTTATTCGAGTTTTCTAAGAGTTTTGACTTAACTCCTCACCAAATTCAATATATGAGAGTAATAGTTTAACTATTAATCTAGATTATAATTACTTAAACATATATTAACTATCTCATTTGATGTGAAAGGTGTTACTATTTAACAAGTCAAACAATTATTTTTTTAATTATAATTTTCTTAAACTCTGAAATATTTTGAATTATTATGTGTGTCAACTTATATAGTAGTACTTTTCATGTAATTTATAAAGATATAATTTCTATAGTAAAATTCTTTGAAAAATCAATGAGTGAATGTACACCAAAAACTAGGTGGTTTGTTTTGTCATATTCTGAATCCACTCACATAATTTGAAGCGAAGGGATGAATTTCAGTTCGAATAAACTTTACTTTGTACTTGGATTCATGAATTGATAAAAAACTGAGATCATTTCTCCATTTGTTCTTGCTTTATCAAATGTTGTATCACTATATATATTTTTGCTATAGGTTTTTGGACCCAATTACATATGGTGACTACCCAGCCAGCATGCGCGCTAATGTAGGACGTCGGCTCCCAAAATTCACACCGGAGCAGAAAAAGTTGGTCAAAGGGTCCATTGATTTCTTAGGAGTGAATTACTATACTACTCAGTATGCATCTCCAATGCTATCTGTCCCCAGAGTTAACCTTAGCTATACCACAGATGGTCATATTGATATGACTAGTAAGTCATCAAATTCATTCATTTCTTTGAGATAAAATTTATTCATTAATACTCCTTCCGATCCGTCCTAATTTGTGTTATGTAGTTTGACTTGATATGAAATTTAAGAAAGAAAGAATTTTTTTTAGAACTTGTGATCTGAAATAAGTTATACATGTTTGTGTGACTATAAATCGTTTCATTAATTAAGGGGTAAAATGAACATTTAAAATTTAAATTATTAGTAAATGTAGAAATATGTAATTTAGAAAAGTAAGTCATATAAATTGGTATATGAAAAATATTATTTTTTACTATAAAGTACATAAAATTGGGTTGTTTTTGGTACCTTAAGTAAGAAAAAATTGTTTCTCAGTAAAATAAAATACTCTCTATCTCAATTTTATATGTCTTAAACCAATATTTAAAGAGATGACATAATTTATATTTAATAATAATTTAATTTTAAAATATCAATTTTACCCTTAACTAAATGACTTATATCACACAAATATATGTATGAATTATTTTAGACCATAGGTTTCAAAAGTCTTTCTATTTTCTTAAATTTTAAATGAAGATAAATACATTATATAAATTGGAATAGAGGATATTATGTACTCCGCTATTTAACAGTTTGTATTTCATAATTCAGCACAAAAGGACGGAAAGCCTATCGGTACACCGGTACTAATTCTATCCTTTCCTTTTAATTTTTCATGTGACATATTTATGGAGATAGTATGAACTAAAATTTTATTTTATATTGTCTTGCAGACTGCCCTGGGTTGGCTATACATTTATCCAAGAGGAATATATGACCTCATGCTTTACCTCAAGCAAAAATACAAGAATCCTCCCATTTACATAACAGAAAATGGTAGTTTTTTTAGTTTATATTAAAACCACTTTAAACTAGCTAGCTATTCTTACCCAAAAGCTTTTTTCTTCGTTTTTAGTTAAGCAAATTAATTGGCATTATGTATTGCAGGAATGGCAGATGCGAACAACAGCACATTGCCGCTTAAACAAGCCCTTAAAGATGATATGAGGATAAGATATTACGAGGGACACCTATGGTTTCTATCAAAAGCCATCAAGTAAGATATTTTAAATTTAGCTAGAGTTTGATTATAAATTTTTGAAGTAGATTTTGAAAATCTGTTATTATTTGCGCATATCTATAGCTTACTTGCGCATTTATTATTGGCACAATTTCAAAAACTCAAATTTCAACTTCAACATCTATAACTTACTTGCACATTAATTATTGGCAGAGCGGGGGCAAATGTGAAAGGACATTTTGCATGGTCATTCTTAGATGACTATGAATGGGATGCTGGTTTCACTGTCCGATTTGGCATTACATTTGTTGACTACAAAAATGGACTTAAAAGATATTTCAAGAAATCTGCTTACTGGTACAAGAAGTTCCTCTTGAATAATCACAAATAAATATGAGTTTCACTCGGCTCGTTGCTCTTGGGATGTCTTGTGTCTTTGCATTTTCTCACAATGTTTGCTTTCTTTATATTTTTCATTTTCGTAATGGGCGGGGAACGCCACAATAATTTTTACATGGGTCAATGATATCAGATTTATTGGAAAAATAATTATTCCATTTAGAAACTCTATCTACATTAAAAAGCAATGATAACAAAAGAGTGATAACGACATCAAATCTTTGAATGGAATAAATTATAATATCCATGCATAGTATGTCACGGTAAAAAATCGGGCCATGATGACGCCTACTATAACCCTCGAATAGGCAAGCCTAAACCCAACATAAGATACGGAAGACAATAATAAGAATAAGTGGAAGAAGACATAAGAAATGAGCCATTTCATATATCTGTAGTGCGATACAAGATGTACAAAGAGTCCCAAAAGTGATTAACACATGAACCATCCTAGACCTGCTGTCACTTATACAGGAGCTAATCAGTATAAAAAATCCAAATGTGTAAAGAAACTGAGTAAGCAAAATATAAAACATAAGTCAGTACAAAAAAGAGAAAGAAGCAAGTCTCTAAATGCCAGGAGCTCACCACAATCCATGTCTCTGACGACTGAGGTATATCCAACACTCACGGAGGGTGACTCGAACTGGGAGCTGCATTAGAAAAAGATGCAGCAGAAGTGTAGTATGAGTACCAAAACATGGGTTACTCAGTAGGAATCATACGCCGACCGAGCTCAGAAAGAACACAAGTATAAAAAGAAACACATAGACACTAATAAGTCAAGAAATAATACGGAAATACGATAATCATACCATGGGGAACAAACAAGCGATTTACAAGAATTCTATCACATCTACACACAAACACAAGGCAACCCAAACATGCTCCAAGGCAAAATCATACCATAATTCCATGAAAGTGACTAAAAGGAGTAAAGCAACAAGCCTAGAAGAAACATCGAGCTTCCCAAAATAATACATCGAGCTTAACCGTAAAGTGCCAATAACCCTGATATATGTATCCACGGGCCTGGGATGATACATTGAGCTTATCAACATGCATAAATGAAAGAATGTATCCCGTGCCTAAGCTAACGGGCCGCCCATAATGATACATCAAGCTCATAATAGTAAAAGCAGCCAAAAGCATGGGCAGTCAAGTAAATGAGCATTTCTACCATTTTAAAGTCGTAACAGGTCCCAAGGACTACCAAATAATTTAAATAATCTTTTATTTTTATCAATATCAAGTATCTTTTTCCAACAATGAGCATTCAAGTGCAACAACCATCACCAAATCCATCGACATTCTGAAGCTTTACACCACATCACAACACACCAAGCACATATTTGGGAGAAATCCCGTCTGATACGCCTAAATTACACCTCCCTAAATAAGTATAAGCGGTCGTTGTCAAATAAAGAACCTAACTTGAGGTTAGGGTCGATCCCACGAGGAATATTATTTACACTTAGGCTAATTCACAGTTAATTGTACTTTTCGTCAGATTTATTTCTGTAAAAAGGGGGGATTTGTAAATAAAGTAATAGTTGATTGATTTGTAGTAACAAGTAACAAGTAAATAAGATTTGCAGTTTGTAATTTGAATATGAGATGAAAACTAGGGCACCAATGTTCCCCACAAGTTCTTAACGCAATAATCCTAATAATAATAACTATTTCCTAGTGGTAACATGCAAAGTCGGTAAGTTAGGTATCTCCTAAGTGATTGGTCGTCCAAGTAGGAAATTTCACCATGCAACTTGGTCAGTCTACGGGTGTATGCTTTACTAACCCTTACCCTTGACCCCAGATTAACCCTCACGGTAGGTGGGTTAAGCTATTAGATAGAAAATTATCACACTTAATCTCTGTTGCTCAATCCCTTTCTCATTCATTACTTCCTTGGTCGGGCAAGTAGGAATGAGGCGAGTTCTAACATTGCGCACTGTTAAAACACATTCAAAACAAAGAGATTAACAATACATGCATAAACATTATTCAAGAATTACTTAATTATTAGTTTTACATTGTTAATTACTCATTGTTCCCCAACCCTAGTTGTGAATTTAGTTGTTTATGCTTGAGCTATAACAATTCATAATAGAGTTGATAATAGAAATCATGAACTTACAAGTTGAATAATCGAAAGCTGGAATCTTGAATTAAAGATCAAACACAAATATCATAAACAAAGCTTCAAGAATTAATTGTTGAACGTGTTCGCAAAATAATTCCCAAAGTCAAAATAAAGTATCCCAAAAAGTCTAACAACCCAAAAAATGAAATTTAGAACTAGTTTTATAGAAAATAAATCCTAAACCAAGTAGGAAAAGGAAGTTTCAAGGAAATCCAGTTCTGGCAGTTGCATCCACGAGAGGTCACCTACGGCTCGTCACAAGAATGACTGCTCGTAGGTGCCACCTTTATTCAACAGTTAGACAAAATTCCTGTGGGCTTCATCGACGGGCATGACCTACAACTCGTAGGTCTAAGCACGACCCGTCAGTTGCTTCGTCATTCCACACTTAATCTATTTTCTCAGCACTTCAACCCACAACCTCCACCTATGGATCGTAAAAAAATTGACGGCTCGTAGGTGGGCTTGTCTGTGACTAATTTCCTGCTATTTCAGCACCTTCAACACCAACTACTCCAAAACCTATTCCCTGCAAAATTAGATCAAAACACTATCACATCTAATAACAAAATGCTTAAGACTCATGTAAAACTCCAAGTTTAATGAATAAAAAATAGCGTAATCTCACGGTACATCACCGTCACAGTATAGACGTAATACCTGAGACTCCCACTTGTTCAAGATCACGACCTCAGGCCCAAAAATCAATGATAATAAAAACAAAATCCCAAAAAGCACCATAAGAAACCAACAACTCAAATAAAATAAGACATGCGGTAACCTAAGGTTCATGCCACCTAAAATAAATTTCTAAGGATACGATGCGATACAAGTACAATGATCAACCTAAACTAAGGCTTTTTTTTTACTAAAACCTATACTAAGCAACCCAATAATGACCATAAATCGACTAAGGATCAAAAGGCTACACTATTCCTAACTCCAACCTAATCATGCAATACTACTCAATATACATTCACTATAAATGAGTCAAGTCTAAGAAAAGGAAAGTTGTAACCTACCTCAAAGCTGAAACTACACACGAACTATAACTTGGGTGATTTTCCCTTGCGGAGAGCCTCAAATTGCTGCCAAGCTATCAAGAACAAAACAAGAACATCAATATGGGACTATAACAATACCCATATAACCAATACAAAAAATGGACCAGAAATAGGGTCAAATATCAACCCTCAAATGATATTACAGAATCACGAAACTAAAACCATCATTATTTCCTCTTAAAATGAGGATCACATGCCCGAAAGATGGGCAAAAATAGAGTTCATGAATTTTGACCTCAAATGGTTTAATACCTAACTTTAAAGATTATAAACAAAGAAATTTGAGGTCGTAAATAGATACGATTTATAATAGTAAAGATAGAATCAGGTTAAGGAAGATGAAGGGAAGAATTTTACCTTTGAATCACTGAAATTGGTCAAGAAATGAGCAAAATCGCCCTGGGTCGAGCTACACACAATTGGGTTTCTTTCTTGAAGAAATGAAGAAGAAAATGAATTTTAATCCCAGTGATGTTCACAAAAGCAGCCGTTTTGTTGCCCACGTGATCATTGCTTAAGCCGTCAAAAGATTGGAAATGCGACCCCGACCTAAGAGGCGCCTTGTCACGATCCAGGGATACCCCCTAGATGTAACATGTAGTATAGAACCCCGAAAGACTCCATGCAAGCCACTTAGCTCACATAGCATAAGAAATAGAAATATAAGAGTACAACAACAGTCCAAATCCAATAGTTTTTATAAAGAAAAGCGGAAGTCTAAAACACTTGTCTCATCATAGCCAACTAATACAATATAATGAAATTGGTCCTAGCCCATACATCATGTACAAAAGTGAAATACAAGAAAAGGAATTAAAACAATGAAAGTCCGTCCTCAAAGCATGAGAACTCACCAAAGCTCAAAAATCTTGAACTCAACCACTAGCCACGAAACTCAGAAGCCTGACTGTCGGACCCTACATTTGGGGAAATGTAGGCAAGAGTATGCGTTAGTACAAAACAATGTACCAAGTAGGATATCCATGCATAAAACATTTGAATCATGCTAAAAAGGGACATTTTCATAGGTATGCAATGATCAAGCTAAAACATGTATTTTGAGAGGTAGAAACCATAAGTCATAAAACCATGATCAATGCAAGTTAACACCATCTTTAAAACCTTTGAACTCATATGCTATACTTCTTGAATTAACCGTAGTTCATAATTAATGTGGGGATTAGCCTTAACCGATATAGAGACCATGTGAGCTATAACATGATCCCCCGGTGTCTCCCATACCGAAAAGGGTTGTCCTACTTGCAAAGGTAGAGCCATGAACTTTAGCTTAAGTGGACCCACTAGCTAATATATACTTTAGAAAATCATCCTATGGGGGCACATAGGTAAGGGATAAGGAGATTGCTACTAGAAACCCGACCTCTACTCGAGAGAGCTTCCATCTCAATATTCTCTTAATGCTATGCTAAATCCCACGGAATAGTCATTTCTTACTTGACCTTAATATCCATGGAAAGGTACCCTAGGATAACCAATCCAAGCTAGTTTCATTAGGACATCTCCTTAGACCATGCATGAGAAAACCTTTCACCGTTCATGCCCTTTCATAATAGATTTTAATCTTTGATTCAATTAGGTGAGAAAGCCTTTCAATCTAAGAATCATTATTATGTGATAAATCTTTAAAATCATAAGTCCATAATTTACCTCTTGAGGTTCAAAACCCACTTTCAATCATCAATGCTTAGAAAACATGAGTTATATATGGATTTCATCATAAATACATGTAAAGCTAGTAATACATGCTTATTTTCATAAAACTCTTCCTTTACAATTAAAATCCCACATCACATGATTCATAACTTGAAAACATGGGGGTTACATGGGTTCATGGGGAAATCATCATATTTCATCAATTCATGCATAAGAGATCATACTTCAATCATTGTGTCACGACCCAGGGGTACCCCCTATACGTAACATGGCGTACTTGACCCCGAAAGAGAGTCTCATGCAAGCCCTTAGCAAAATCATAACATAAGCTACTAGAAAAGTACGAAAAATTTTAATTTTTTTTTAAACCATACAATCAAAAATATTTTCTTAAGCAAGCGGTGTTGACACCGAATTTTGGCTCTCCACATTTATTTAACTAAAGTTTTAATAATAATAATAATAATAAAATAAAATATACACATGTTATGAAATTTCGTAGCAATACGAAAAGATTTTTCTTATTTTATTTTATTTGATAAATTTATTTCATAAATATTATTTCTTATAAAAATTAAATATATTATATAAATATTACCACTTACTTTCTCATTTTTTATAAATATTGTTCTTCAGGGGTTAACTCGATTTTAAAAATAAATAAATAAAATTTCTATTGTTACAATTAAACATTTTCGACATTATTAAAAATTAGGAAAAGCTTAATTAATTAATGAGTTACTAATTTATATTAATTTTATTTTTAGAATGACTAATTTTGTCAAAATAAGCTAATCTTGCAAAATAATTATTTTTAACTTAATAAACTATGACTATTTAATAAAGAAGAGGTTATAATTTAAATAGATTTTAAATTGAGCAAAACTTGGCAAGCCAAGTCTTTTTAATCCAGCCAATCCGTGTGCGCCACGTAGGAAGCACATGGATTGTGCTTCTTCAGCTTTAACCTTGACCGTCCGATTTAATCCAAGGGCTTTAATTAATCCATCTTTTACTATATATATATATATATATATATTATTGTTATTATTATTTTAAAACCCCTTATTTTGTTAACCGTCCGGTCAAACGATCGGACAACCCAAATTAAATCCCAAAGTTTTTCATCCTTCCCAAAAATAGTACAACCCATTAGCCGTTGCAGACTTTTCTTTCTCCTAGAAACCACGCTTCTTCACCAGACCCACGCTCTTCTCCCATCTATCTCTCTCTCCTCCTCTGCCAAACGTCTTTACCTTCGGACCTCCGTAACGACAATTTCTGGTGGTTTTCGACCCTGCTCCTCCGCCGTCCATCAATCACAACCCCCATCGCCTGTCAACTTTTTTCCCTTTCCAGACGTCTCCCCTTCCCCATGCCCCATTACTCCTTAGTACCATCAAAGAACGGCTATGGACCACCGAAAAATATCAATTTCCGGTGGTTCCTTGCTTTATGTCTCCTCTATCACCTCTTTTCTAATGAAAAGGGACCTCTTACGCCGCCTATGCCTGATCCCAACGGCTCCAAAATCTGAAAAAAGCTCTTAATTTTCCAGTTAGTATTTTGATTTCAAATTCGTATTTTTGAATCCAATTTTTACCTATAAAAAGGGCAGGCATCTTCACATTCGAAATCATTCAAGAACGAACAGAAAAGGGGGATAAACACACACAACAAGCATTAGATTTCAGAAAATTTCTCTCTTCTTTCATCTTTCCATTTTCGGCTTTGAACTCGAATCTGCAGAAGGGTTGGAAGTTGGAATCTTTTGACGTTAAAACTCTAGTTTGCTGCTCAACACAAGGTAAAAACTCTTTCATTTTGCTTTGCATCTTCTTCTCTCTAATCTGATATCCTTTTATGAAAGATTTAAGTATATACATATGATATTATTATTTTTTTTGGCGTTAGTAATGTTCTTTGTGGTCCTTCAAAAAAGCAAGTATAGAATTACCGACATATATTATTGAAAGAAGATTAGTCATGTCTGCTCTAGAAATAAATAAAAATAATAATAAGTTTTCTTAAAGATTTTGTCGCAGAATGGTGATCAAATTATATTGCTTATCAATATGTCTCTCAAGTTCATATGATGTCTTACTTCCTTAGTTTATAGTAAACTATTTAATTTTTGTGTGAATTAGTAATGTAAACCTTGGATAGTGTGGAATTTTCTTTTCCCGCTTAGAATAACATAGTTCCGATCTTTCTTATTTTCTACCTATGTTTAATTCCAACTTTGAAGCTGTCCATGTTAATAGTTTGCACTATATTTTATTTTAGACGTTTGCTAGTGTGCATCAATATCCTTGCTATGTGAGTTCCTTTTAACGATTTGTTGTCAACAAGAAATGGACATGAATGCCTTGTTTTCCTCCCTCCCATTTGGCTTTGGTTTTTTTTTTTTTATAAGTAAATACTTCCAAATTTCATTGAGCAAATTTTCGCGAACTAATTGTGAGTGATGTTATTTTATTCATGTGAGTTTACTCGGGAGATGTATGTTTTTCTTTAGCATGTTTACAATTAATGTTTTATTAGCACATAATGACATCACCAATTGATTCATATTCTTCCATCTTTTCATTTGTTAGGATGGTTCGTTTTGGGTAAATGCCCAAATAGTTTAACTAAACTATGTTCCCGTCCATATGTTGCTGCTATACATATCAAGTTTGCTAACTTATGTGTGGGTCACAACAACTTTTGTATTGGAAAATTCCGAGTTAAATGATTTGAATGTCATTTCTTTACTCATAACATATTCTATTATCACTTTAGCACAAAATTCCTAATCTTTATCTCCCTATTTTTTTATGTTTCATGTACAACCGGAGGGCTGTAGTTTCTACTTTGGAACTCGTTATTGGCCTAAAATATTAGGCCAGTAGCAATTAGGATCATCGCAACGCTTGGAGTCTCACAAATTAGGAGTCCAATGTTTTCTTAACCTTTCTTTCGTTGTCCTATTTATGTTGTTTTAATATGTTGGCTAACCTTTACTTACAAGTTTTTGATATATTGCTTGTCTTTTATTTTTAAAGTTTATTTACGTGAGCTAATATTATTTGTTTATGAATTTAGTTGAAACGCTTTTAGAACAAATGCTACAAAAAATATTTTCTTAAAAATGGGCTAGCATTTTTACTTATAACATCCTTTCAAGCCTTTTAAGTTGAAAAGAGGTTCTTATAGTTTAAAAGTTTTCCAAATGAAGTTTCAAAGAGTTAAACTAATATTTATTTAGGCCTAGTTCATCTCCTAGACCTCCAAATAAATTTGAGATTAGTTTAAAGGCTAGAATAATCCCCTTTAGAAATATATTTGGCTAAAATAATTACCTTCTGGAAATATATTTTTCAAAGTGGGCCTTATATTTTGCTTACAAAAAATAAAATAATGTAAGTTATAAAACAAATCCCAATAGCTAGGCCTACTTTATATTTTTTTACATCACCCCTTTTTATGAAAAATATATTTACTATTATTGCTTTTCAAATCGAATATTATTTAGTCTCTTAACATGTTATTTCAAGATTTTAGTTATGCCAAGAGGTTCAAAATACAAGGTACATACATATATATATATCATACATATAAAGGTATAAATTCTATATTTTTCTCTACATAATTTATTATTTTTTAATCTACTATCCCTTTTACTAATATTACTTATTTATTTTTATAATTTATAAATCCCTACACTTAAATATACATATTATTTTACTAAATACAATCTATCATCAAATCATCTATACATGCAAATAAAATAATAAACATTCACATGTTTTAAACAACTTACATGTATATACTATACTTCATGATAAATAATTTTAGATCACAAACTCTATATAATATTTTAACATCTAGTATCATTAATTTTTATTTTTATTAGAAGACTCTATTCTATATATTTTCATTCAAATTACACATCACATATTATTACATATTTACACCCAACTACTATCTTATTTTTTATTTCACGTCTTAATAAAACGACAGATTTTCGCAAATTCAACATCTATATATTTTTAGGATAAGTTTATTATGATACAACTATATATTTTTTACATATAAATTTATCATACGTTTAAGTACATTTATTTATTTATTTTACTATATGATAAACATACTACTATTGATTTTATTTAATAGACGTATATATGTCGTACCTTGTATTTTACTTTTTTTTAAACTAACGAAATTTACTTACCATTGATTTTAAAGCAAATAAATAAATAAGTTTTTCCTAATTATATTTTCCTAAATTGAGTTTAAGGACTATCTTCGAATAGGCTCTGAGGGATGCCTAACACAAGCCTCGAGTAACCAAAACCCTTACTCAGAATCTCACTGGTTTCGCAAATCAAAACAGAGTTTACATTTACATATAACAAATGGTTTTCCTAATATTTTCCTTAAAATTTAGGTGACGACTCTAAAACAGAACAAAACAATTTTTTCAAAAATCAGAGTGACAACCATATTATGTTGTGAACTATTTCGGCTGGTTCGAAATAGGGTGCGAGAAGCAGAAGTCTTTACTAAATCCTTGTCTCAAACCATCTATTAAATTTTTGAATAAAAGACTTGGGACGCAGCCCATACAATGTCTAAAACATAAAGAAATGACATAAAGGAATAATGGGTTTGTCCTCGAAGCTATGAGGACTCACCAAAATCTTCAACTCTTCTTGCAACTTCTAGAAAGCTATCCTCCAAAGGAAACTTAAACTCCAAAACCCTACATTTGATTAGAATGTAGGCAATATGCGTTAGTACAAAATGTACCAAGTATGAAAGCAAACACAACAACATAAGAGCATATCAAAATGGTTAGTCAACATAAGACATAAACATAAGAGATAATAACATAATCATAGCATAATCTCCAACATAAGCATCATATAATCATAATTTAACATAAGACATAGTTAATGAGCATATACGATAAGTCATATTCATATAAGCATAATTGACTCTTAGTTATCTATACCATAATAGCACCATTCTCAAGTAACCTTAAAAGCATACATGTGCAAAGCATGAATAGCATCCCATAATACCACCCAAGCCAAATACCCCTTTTTTAGTCATCTTAATCATAGTCTATATACATGGTCAACTCTTAAGCTTCTTTACCATAAGGGTATCATACTCCTAAGTAACCTCAAGAGCATACATGTGCAAAGCATGAAAGGCATCCCATAAAACCATTCACACTAAGTATCACCTTGAAGTCAACATAGTCGAACTTACCCTCCTTTAGTCTCACTCTTTAGCTTACTTCATATGGAAAAGGAAACTACCATCCTTAGTCAAACATATCATGGAAGGCCACTATAGCACAACCCTATCTTAAAATACATCACTCATAAGAACTCTTTTTTGAATGACCCTAGGTCATACTTGTGCCATGCATGAATAGCATCCCATAATACTACTCATGCTAAGTACTACTTTTAGGTCCTCATTCTAATACTTCTTGATTTGGAACCTAGTTCCTCTATTTAACTTTAGAATGCTATGAGGTACTATCTTAAGCACATCTTAGTTCATTATTAGATTGAACCCTATGAGATACTACTTATAGCATGTCTAGGTTCATCATTTACATGGACCCTATGAGATACTACTTTAAGCATGTCTAAGTCCATTCATACTCTTGAACACTATTAGGTAGTTCATTAAGTAAGTCTTAGTTCAATTATGCTTTAGAACACTATGAGATGCTTCTTCAAGCATGTCTAAGTTCATTGGATATGGAGATTGCTACTAGAAACCTTAACTCAACTATGTGAAGGCTTCCATCTCATGAGACCTAACTTTGGGAAAACCCACACTCTACTACGTAAGAGTTCCCCCCTTTAACTTGGATAGTCCTCACATCAACTAGGTGTTGTTCTCCTTTCTACTTGGAGCTCGGACCCTATCTTGTATGACACTCCATCTCATTGTCAATATCCACTTGGAGCCAAGCATACACCCCAAGGTTAACTTGTTAAGCCTTGATTAACATTCATATCTCATGGAAGGATGTCCTTGACAACCAATACATGTTCAAGTGATTCTATCACTTCATACTTTCAAGCATTCATAAGGTAGATTAGGTGAGTATAGGCCTTTCACCCCAAATCCACCTATTAGACTTCTATTCATCACATTGACTCTACTCTCAAAGCCCTAGTGATTCAACATTCATGACTACAAGCCTTACTCTCAAAGCTTTACTTCATTCTATCATCATTCATATCTAGATTACAAGACATTCAAGTAATAAGATTAATCTTAAGCAATTCTCATCACACTCCTCATTACTAGGTGATTCTTAGTCATAATTCATCATAAAGGCTCAATTTCATCTTTACAAGTCAAGACCCATCATATTCAATAAAGTCTAGTTCAATTCATAATTATATGTTCCTAACCTTGAACAATTACTACTCATGTCATTGATTTAAGAGAATCACTTTTGAACCTTCCATTTGACCTCTAATGGCATAAACCCACAAATATCACATTCATCAATTTAGGCTAGGATTTACCATATAAATCACATAAATTCATCATAATATCACTAAACAAAGCTAAATCAATTCGGTATTATCCACTAGATTGGAATCATACCCACATCCTGTCCACAATGTAAGAAGAACCTTAGTTAGAATTGGGTTTTTGATCCATAATTGGGGGATTACTAAGGGAGCTCTATGGGTGTAATAACCCATAGATGATAAGCTAAACATACCTTAATAAATTCCCTAGCACAAGCCTTTAGCAATGGAGCCTTTGTTCTTGACCTTAGCTTCAATCCCTAGCTTCCTCTTCAATGGAGGTCTTTCTTAGAGAGAGAAATATTTGAGAGAGGAGTGATTTGGGTTTTGATTTAGAATGACTTAGTTGGGGTGGTTAATGAATTAAGTTAATATATATAGGTGTATAAAACCCATATAAAATGACCCCCAATTAAAACCATTTATAAAAGAAATTAACTAAAAAACTCCTCGACTAGGCAGCCCCTTGCCAGGTGTCACACCCACTTAACCGGTACGTCAAGGGAACCACGGCCCGTGGTGGTGCCCGTGGTCCCTTGACCAGTGACCCTCCCTATCTTGGCAAGCCTCTTTGAGGCTAAGGGAAGACCACGAGACCTCCCACGATCCGTGGTCAAGCCAACAGGTCGTGGTGATGGTCGTGGTCCCTTAGGCAGTAGCTAGGCCTAAGGACCTTGCCTCCCATGACTCTAAGGGGTCTTTGCGGACCCCTTCACGGACCGTGGTCAATACCACTGACCGTGAAGGTGGCCGTGGACCCTTGGGCAGTAGCTTGCCAAGGTTGGGCAGCCTTGGCCCTTTGTCTTAGGCTTGCCCTTTTTCCTTGGTACTTGTCCTTCCCATGCTCAACCAAACTCCAAATGGTCTTCTATGCTACAAGGTCTAACACGTACCTTGATGTTCAACCACTAAACCCCTCATTCTAAGAACGTAAAGTCTCATCTACGACTCTAATTCAGATACATTAAACCTTAGAACCCTAGCTTGAGGCTATAGTTTGGTCTACTAGTTTCTGGGGTGTTACACATTTAAATCAACATTGAAGAGAACCCATGACAATTGAAGAAAACCCTAACTCAATTGGGGATTTCTAACTTTGAAAATAAGAGAATTTGGGAATTCTATGAATGGAAGGAATCCATGGATGAAAACTATCATACCTCAAAGTCCAATGCTTAACTTCAATGGAGAAATTGAGGCTTGACCTTGATCCTAGCTTGAATCCTTTCTTCTTCTTCAAGTTTCTAGAGAGAGAAATATTTTGGGGAGAAGAACTTTGATTTCATTTGGGTTTTGGAAATACTGACTTGAATGAGTGAGTTTTGGGATTAAAATCACTTATATAGAGGTCCTACGCTTGGGTAAAACTACATAACTTTGATTCACTTAAAACCGGAAAATACCCAAAAACCCCTGAACTGATAACTGTCGACTCACTGCCAAGAGGGGAACCACGGCCCCTCAAGGGTCACACAACCCTTAGTGGTGCCCGTGGTCCCTTGACCAGTGGCTAGGTTGACACCTCCTTTCCCCCTAAAAACTAAGTCAGATTCTGAGGTGTTACATTATCTCCCCCTTCGGAACATTCGTCTTAGAATGGAATTATAGACAGCTCTTGAAAGAAAAGACTCAATACTAGCAGCCTATCATGCATGCAATCTCATCAAAATGCACAAACCGAGGAGGAAACATCATCTCCAAGCTAAACATACTCAATGCCACATAAGGAAAGTAGGAACTAGACCTAATAAACCAATATGCATGAAATTTCAAAATTTCTCATGTTCAAGGACCTTCTCCAAGCTAAAAGAATGCTCAACACAATCTCATGGAGCCTATATGCAATTCGTTCTAAAAAATCCTAGCTAAAGCACGTTCATCAATTCATCTCATGAAGTCTAAAGGCAACTCATACTCAATGCACAACAACATGTGGAAAATCAATCATGCAAAATCATTTTCTTTCAACACACAAGTTTTTCATGAACATGCATAACATAAGGAAATCATGGCAACACATAAAACACACGACTCCAAAACAAAGGACAAACCAAGAGGAACTCATTACCTCAAGCTAGAGTAGGAGTATAAGGAAAAATATGAGGATATCAGGACATCATATCGGCCTCCCAAGTAGAACCTCCAACTAAATGATTCCTCCACAATACTTTTACCAAAGCAACCTTCTTGTTTCTCAACTTCTTAACTTGCTGGTCTAAAATCTCAACCGGAACTTCCTCATATGAAAGACTTTCATCAACTCCCAACCCTTCTAAGGGAATTATGGATGTCGAATCTCCAACACACTTCTTAAGCATAGAAACATGGAAAATCGGATGCACCGATGCCAACTCATTTGGCAAATCTAATTCATAAGCAACCTTACCAACACGTCTCAAAATTAGATATAGGCCTACATACCGGGGACTAAGCTTCCCATTCTTACCAAACCACATTACACCCTTCATGGGTGATATTTTTAAGTAAACCCAATCATGAACATCAAACTCAAGATCCCTTCCTATCACATCGACATATGACTTTTGCCGACTTTGAGCCATTTTCAACCTTTATCTTATAAGTCAAACTTTCTCTATGGCCTCATGTACCAACTCGGGACCTATTAGGGCAACTTCACCCACCTCAAAACAACCTATGGGAGATCTACACCTCCTACCATATAAGGCCTCAAATGGAGCCATATCAATAATCGAGTGATATCTATTGTTATAAGCAAATTCAATCAATGGCAAATGGTCATCCCAATTACCCTTAAAATAAATTACACATGCCCTTAACATATCTTCCAAAGTTTAGATAGTACGCTCCGCTTGCCCATCGATTTGGGGATGAAAGTCCGTACTAAGCTTAACACGAGTACCAAGACCCTTTTGGAATGACTTCCAAAATTGAGAAGTGAATTGGGTACCATGATAAAAAATATTGGACAAAGGCACTCCATGCAACTTTACAATTTCTTTCAACTACAACTTGGCATAGTCCTCCGCCGAATAAGAAATTTTAACGGGAAGAAAATGAGCTGATTTCGTCAACCGATCTACTATCACCCAAATAGAATCATGTTGTCGCCGGGTGCGAGGCATACCAACAATAAAGTCCATGTTCAAGTTCCCACTTCCAAGTAGGAATGCTAATATCTTGGGACAAACCTCCCAGTTTCTGATGCTCACACATAGCCACAAATCTTGCAATATTCTTCCACATCCCATTCCACCAATAGACCTCCCGTAAATCACAGTACATCTTGGTGGCTCCCGGGTGAATTGAATAGGCAAACTATGGGCTTCTGAAAAGATCTGTTCCCTCAAGTCATCAACATTTGGAACACACAAATGACCTTGATATCTAAGTACACCATCTCTCCCTTGAGAGAAAGCCTCTGAGGATTTCTTAAGTACCGCTTCTTTCAATTCTACTAAGGTCGGATCAAGACATTGCTTAGCTTTCACATCTAACACAATAGACGATTCAGAACCATCTTAAACCATAACACTACCCTTGGTAGAGTCTACTAACTGAACATATCAAGGTATTGTCTAAACACCTTATTCATCTAATCCATAAATGCTGCCGAAATATTAGTCAAGCCAAACGATATCACTAAAACTCATAATGACCATACCGGGTTCTAAAAGCCATTTTCAAAATATCATCATCTTTCACCCTCAATTGGTGATAGCCCAACCTAAGGTCAATCTTAGAAAAGTAACTAACTCCTTGAAGTTGGTCAACACTAAAATCTATTCTCCTCACCCTAACTAGGTGGTACACGCAATCCTTAGAAATAATCTTTCTAGCTTTAAGACAAGAGATAAACTAACTCTTAGGCATATAATTTTCCCCTCTACCATTCTAGGACATGCTCATTCGGGAACTTTAACTTGACTACATGAGTTCTACAATCAATAAAAGCATAACGTGAGTGCAACCAATCCATACCAAGAATAACATCAAAATCTAACATATCAAACTCTACCAAGTCAATAAGAGTAAATCTATGGGACAAGGAAACAAGACACTTTCTGTAGACCCTCTTAGCCACAATAGAATCACCAACAAGAGTAAAGACAAAAAAAGGTTCTAACAACACATCAGGGAGCACATCAAATCTCATAACCACATAAGACGTCACAAAAGAAAAGGTAGCATCGGGACCTAGTAAAGCATAAACATAAAGTTGGAAAACTTTCAACATACCGATAACCCCATCGGGAGAACCCTCTTGTTCACCACGAGTCTGAAGAGCATAAAATCTACTTTGCTTGGGAGCACTAGTACCCGAACCACTTGGACTGGATGAAAGATAGGGTTGAGACCTACGACAACTATCTCCCTCATTCTTAGCAACTGAAGGACAATGCCTTATTTTGTGATCCATCTCACCATAACCAAAACAAACATTGGAACCTGCTAGACATTCGCCTGCATGCTTTCTTCCTTACCTACCACAATCTGGCAAGAAAACCCCACTATCATTTCCTTGAGGCTTAGGGTTAGACACCTTTTCTTGGTTGAACCTTGGAGACTTAGAAGAACCTTGCTCAGAAAACCTTTGTCAAAACTTAGGACGACCATGTCCATCGGACCTAGCATGAGAGAAATTATCATCCTCAATCCTAGATCTCTTTGTCTCCCTAGACCTCTCTATGAATTTCTTCTCTTCAATCTATTGGGAATGAGTCATAAGAAGAGAAATATCCATGTCATGAACAACCATAGCCGTATGGCACTCTCTTACTACCAAGTCGGACACACCCAAAATGAACTTGCTCATCCTTGCCCTAGAATCGGCAACTATAAAAGGAGCATATTTCGACAATTGAGTAAACCTCAATGCATACTACTTCACACTCATATTACCTTGTCGGAGATTAATAAACTCAATAACTTTATCCTTCCTCATCTCAAGAGGAAATAAACTATCAAGAAAAGCGGACTTAAACCTTTCCCATTCCAAAGGACCTGCATCTTCCAGTCTTGCTTCCTTCCCTTGGGTGATCCAACTTTGAGAAACACCCATTAGTTGATAAGCGGCCAATTTCGCCTTTTCCACCGGAGTCACTCTGTTGCGTCCAAATTGCACAAGCAAGTGTACGTGGTCGTTCAAGTATTAAAGTGGCTCTTATAAAGAGCCAGATATCGTACCCATTGGGACTCACGATTAGAATCAATTAATTTCTCCAAAACTTTCAGCTTAGCACAAGTGTTATCGAGATTTCAAGAGTGATTTATTTTTTAATCTAACAATTAAACAGAATTAAACAAGCGCGATTCAATTTCAAGGGTTTCAAACAATGATTGGGTGAAGTCCAAGGCTGCAGCTCTTATCAGGATTCATGTAATTTATATTATTTAAATGGGTGTTTATCAACTATTAAATCAATGATCACAGGGTTAAATGTATGATCATGGTCTCCCGACCTCTAATCGCCTATGATAAATGAAAACCTAACTACATCGTTGAGCGGGGATAGATTGGATCAAGTACCGAGCATTACGATTTCTTCCTGTATAGTGACCAAGCATGGTTTCTAGGTATATCCCTATCCTAGATATAAATTAACCATAATTATTAAGAGAAAATCATGCTCCCTATGCCCCATGTTCTATCCTCTTATTCCTCTCTCGAGTTCAATTTGGACAATGTGTTTATTTCAATGGTGATCAGTCACGAAATACTAAAAACAAGAACATAAGAAAGATTCATATGATAATCAATATTAACCCAATGAAAACATAATAAATTACAATCATCCTATAGCCACAACCCTATAACTAGGATATTTAGCTACTCATAACAATAGATTCGATCAAACAATGTTTAATTTCCATAAAGAGATCGAAAGTAAAAGAGTTTAGGAAAGAACCCTAAAAAATGATGAAATAGCTCTCCAAGTCGTCGTTCTTCAAAACCCAGAAAAAGAATAATTAATAAAATAAAATATTAGTCTATTTATACTAAATTCGAAATGGCTAAATCTGGCACATAGGGGCGTGACGTAGAGCAGTCCTTAAATTTTCATTCGACCACATTTGCTCATCTCCGCGATGCGGCTGCTACACAGACCACTCTGCCTCGAATGCTGAATCTCGCACCAAAATAAAATTCCTCTCCACGACGCGGAGAGGATACAACTATGCCTTGGAATTCATTTCTTCCTTTTTCTTCCTTGATTCTTTTCGACTCGGATCTTTTGTGTTCCCCAATGTCCATTTTAGTGCTCGTTTCTCCATTTAAGCTCACCTACACAACTAATCATGTTGGTTAGCTCATATACAACCAAAAGACTCAATAAGACTATAAACAAACACACATTGAATTCAAACTTAGCTTAAATACGGGCATTATTAGATTTCTAGGCATATAAATACGCCTAAGATCACTACCCCACACTTAAAGCTTTGTTTGTCCTCGAACAACTTACTAACTACTCCTAGACCTAGACTCTCTACTATGGTATTTTTGCATCCACCACTTTCTTCTAAGGATTTGTAACTTGTTAACACATGCATGATTTCATTCAAAATATGCATGACCCCTATAATTAACTTGACAACTTTTAGCAACCAACACATTCAACAACATGTGCAGCATTACATATCACCTATCCTTCATACAACAAGTGCCCCTCACTCCAAATAATAGTCCACACACTCAAATCAGCATATTGAATATACTTTAAGGACTTTGCAAACAAGGTACACTCTTACTCAACAAAGACATCATACATGCATGCATTGAGAACCATAAGCTTGCCCATTATGTACATCTCCACTAATGAAGTGTGTTATGCTCAAAATCAAATAGGACTTGTTCCAGTTGTAATGTAGGCTTGAGGTAAGGGAGGATTCATTTAGATAAAATTAGTGACTTATCCTCCCTAATGCACCAAATTTAATTTCTTTCTTACATTCATAACTATTTCTTTTATTCAGCCCCCTATTTCTTCATAGATTTCCACTAGTATTACCAATCTTGCCTTTATTTCTCACTCGCCCCTTTATTAGAATAACTCTTTTTTTTTGGACACTTCACAGTATTCACCCTTGCCTTAGAGATTTCTCTCGAGTTAAGGTGCACATTGTCCTTGTAAGGACCAGGGTCATCATTAAGGTATTCTCAAAGTTAGCCACCTTCAACTTAGGCTTTTAACCTTAGTCGAAGTGCACAATGTTCTAAGGACCAGGGCCAATCCCAGATTTGAACTTATGGGGCATCATTTTATTACCTCTTTTCTCTCTTCCCCAACAAACTAAACATTTCCACCCTATTTGCTCTTTCTGCCGTTTTCACTTTTCCTCCTAACATAGTGCATTAGGGATTTGGGATCAAAACTAACGGTATCAATAAAAGGGTTTCGACTTACTTCCGTGGGTTAGAACAAAATCAAGGCTAAAAAGGCTCAATTGGGCTATACTAGGGATATTATTTCTGAAAAGGTTAATATTCAAGAAAATTCAAAGAAAGCCTATTATCATCTTCTAAACACATCACCACTTTTATTTCGCTTCAATAACATACCGGGCAAGTTCTAGACTCAAATGCATTACATGGATACTACAAAAACTCACCGCTCATGGCACAAGTTCTAATCAAGAATGGGTCAATCAAAACACACAATCAGTTCATGCAGAAGGTCCAATTTAAGCTTAAGTTGCAATTATTCAAGTAAAATACAAAAGTTCAAATGCAAACATTCATACATCAACTTTGAATCATGCTTTCATACATTATCCTTTCAGAATTTCAGCTTCAGTACATACCAACCTAGGACTCAATGACGAAATTGCCCTTAAGACGGTCGTCATCCATCTATTATTGAGCAATGTGACTCAACTACGACTATTGACTCAATCCTAAAAAGACAAAATCATTTTGTATTTTGTACGATTCAAAGGGACTTTCCTTGGCCAAAGAACTGAAAACAACCTCCAAGGAACCCAAATAAAATAATACAAATAAAAAAAAGATTCTAACAGTGTTCAACAATAAAAATATATACAGACCAAGTATGATTTTCACCCCTCACCCTATAATTAAACATCAGCACTGTCCCCAGTGCTTTACAAAAAATCAGAACAATACAAGAGATAAGGTGAAAACATTCCCTGATCAATCATTCATAGCATCGCCCCCTTTGGCCTCATCACCGACCTGAGCGGGGTCTACCTCCTCATTAGAATCAGACTCTAAGTCCGAGCTAGTACACAGTCGCTCCTTATCAGTAAGAATATCATTATGAATCGGCTCACAAATCTTGGGACCAATGCCAAGTAGGGCCTTGGCGTGGGCATTCAGTGGATAGCACCTCTCAACATCTCCCAACTGCATGTCAGTGGAAGCTAGATAGCCATTCTGGTGGCGCAACATCTCGAGGCCATACATTCTGGCCATAATCAACTCATCCTTCCTATGACGCTCCGCAGTGGTGAGAGTTGGGCCAAACTCAGTGTCAGGCCCCTTTGTCCTCGTGATATCCACATGTGCTAATAACACCTTGGAAAATGGAAGGTTGAACTAGAGCCTAAATGTGAGGGTTAATGTCAAGGGTTAAGGGTAAGGGCTAAGGGTTTTGGGTGAATGCCATGACTAGGAGGCCAAGGCTGCCTAAAACTAGGCCTAGCCACTGCGTACCATGAGCACGAGAGTCTTCACGACCCGTGGTGTCTACCACGAGTTGTGGTGACACTCGTAGTAGGAAAGGCAGTGTGCCCTAAAATGGTGCCAAGCCAAGGCTTCCCATCACGAGCCACTTCACGGTTCATGGTCATGACCACGGGCCATGGGAAGGTTCGTAGGGTTGACTTAGCCTCATGGGGGATGAGTGATGTTAAAGAAGCTACTGGTCAAGGGACCACGAGCGCCACCACGGGTCGTGGTGCCCTTGACGAGGCGTGAAGGGTGATCGTGAAGGTCCCTTAGGCACATGGGAAGCAAGGCTTTAAATACTTGACACTGCCTCAAGACCATGACCTTCACCACGACTCGTGGTCTTGACCACAGATCGTGGGAAGTCTCGTGGTCATGCCTTGACTTATGGTAGGCATGGAGAGTTTGGGAGGCTACTGGTTGAGGGATCATGGGCACCACCACGAGCCGTGGTCTCCTAGACATGCCGTATAGATGGCCGTGGTCCCTGGATGGGGTTGCCTAACTTGAGGGTCATTTGGTAATTTCCTATTTAATTAGTTAATTAATGGGGTCATTTTTCATTGTTTTAGTTCACATATATAAATGGTTTTAAGTCTTTAAACACATATTTTACCCCATTATTACCAAGCACCCAAAAGAGTTCATCCCTCTCAATATTTCTCTCTCTACAAACCTCCATTGAAGAAGAAGAAGAAGTGGAGGCTAGGGCTTGAAGAACCAAGGTGTTTCTTCTAAAATTTAGAGGAAAACTCCATTAAGGTATGGTATT
>JAJOOO010003717.1:0-49913 GCA_029582685.1 Solanum piurae
TAATGAAGTGAATGGGTTGGTTAATGAATTTAAAAGGCTTATATGGGTGTATTAAAACTATACAAAACTATCACACTTAATACTAACTTAAAAATGAAATACCTAAAATAACCCCAACTTTAAAGTGGGGTGCCCAGGGACCACGCCTAAGTCCACGAGCCGTCAAGGGTACCACGGCCCGTGAAGGTGCCCGTGGTCCCTTTACCTGTAGCTATGCTACCTTGGCACCAACCCTACATGGTAAAGGCAACCCCACGTGCCTTTCCACAACCCGTGGTCCTCACCACGAGCTGTGAAGTGACTCGTGAAGGGGAGCCCTCTTGCGGCAGACTTATAGGGCTCACTGCCTCACCACCACGGGTGGCACCACGGTCCATGGTGGCCACCATGGGTCGTGAAGGCCCTCGTGGTCATGGTGGGCAGTTGCTAGGCACATTTTGGGCATGCCTTGGCCCCTTGCCTTGGCCTTTGTCCACCTTCCTTGGCTCTCGCCCTCTTTCCTTAACATTAACCTACACGTTTAGCTCTAGTTAGCCTACTAATTCCCAGGGTGTTACAACTTCATCATCAACATTATTTTTTATCGTATCCATAATTTCTTCTAAGCTCTAGATCTCTGAACATGTATCATTTTCACCTAGGTAATCCAAAAGGTTATTGACGTCCATTTTATTGCGGTAACCAAGATCATTAATCATGACCTCAAGTTCATGAATGTCATTTTCACAAGTGGGTTCATTCACATTCTCTATGATTTCATCCTCAAAACAAATTTTGCAGTGTAAAATATAATTTTCTATTGTCTCTTGCCGAACATTTGTCGTCCATGATCGAATTGCAAAAATTGATAGCATCCAAAACATTAATCTTTCTTGGATCAGTTTGTCCCACTTCATAGCCTTCGAATATCCTACGATAAAATTTGCTACAATAGTACATCTTGAAAGCTCTTATTATTCTAGCATCATAAGATCGAATTTAAAAACACTCTTTAAATTAATAAATATTAATTTATCGATTAAATAATATCTCTATAAAATAATAATATTTTATGGTCCCAACTATATTAATTTTGTGAGGTTTTAATATATGTTGATGACATGCTTATATTTGGTACAAGTTTGAATATTGTGAAAAGTACCAAATTATTTTTATCTACTAATTTTGATATGTAAGATCTAGGTGAAGTAAATATGATATTGGGAGTTAAAGTTATAAGGAGTGAAGATGGTATAATGTTGTCACAAGAACATTATGTGGAAAGACTTCTTAAAAAAATTGAATATTTTGAGGTGACACGTGTAGCCACACCTTATGATGCTAACTTTAAATTGAAAAAGAATAATGGTGACCCAGTTGCTAAGTCTAAATATTGTCACACCCCGAGCCTACACCCTGGGCATGGTCGGCACTCGAGAACTATCATTGGTCCTCAAGCGAATCCTTGACCTAGATGACTACTTAGCGGAAGACTTACTCACTCAAAATAGGAACTGCAAATGCGTAATTAAACTTTAAATTCTAAATCAAAACTCAACTCAAATGAACATCTGGAAATACTTATTAAAACATAAGTAACTGTCTCAAGATCTCAAAACATCAACAAGGGAAATAATGAAAGACTCCTCAACTCTAACTATCTATTAAGCCTCTAATACTAAGATGTATGTCGGTACAGAACCCACGACAACTTAACAAAAGCAGGAATTAAGTGTGAATCCCTACAGAAAGCAAGGAGGCTCACCAAACTAGCTGGAATGCAAGTGGTATCAACGAAGCGCCTGTTAATGGTCCTGAGCACCTGTATCTGCATCATAAAAAGATGCAGGTCGAATCAGGTCAGTACATTGAATGTACGATCATGTAAGGGGAAACTGAAAGCATAGACAACTGAACTGATAAGACTGGAATACATACTCACATCAACTCAACTCTAATACAAAAGCAATAATAAGAGATGCAATGTTTAAACATTATAAAATAGAAGATATAAATTCACTGTGAATAAAAATAAAATAAGATACTCTTTACTCTTATTTGGGAGATTCTCTAACCGACTACCATCACTATGAGCTATATGATGATTCAACGTCTCGCCCAAGCTCCAGAACTGTACTATACCTTGCCGGGGTATAGAACACCTCAACTAAATGGATCCGCTAAGCTATGCTTAAAGGCAATAAGGAGTCGTCTAAAAAGTACAATCTTTTACCCATGTTGGCTACATGGTTCATGATGAATGTGAGTTGTCTGAACTCATCCCCATATCGATGCTCAATACTACACCAAATAAATATATACTCATGCTCAATGTTAAAACATTATCTTTCTCAATTTGAGGTAATTACTCATAAGATCCTCTTAAAAGATGTAATACTCTGAAATATCTCTGAACTCATAAACTCGTTAAGAAATCAATGTTTCTCTCTTTAAATGTAAAAGTGTTACATTTGGGAATACTCAGTTTCCTTATACTCTTTTTAAAGCATGAATACAACTCTTATCATTACTCATATTTACTTTCTCAAAACTTAGTTCAAAACCATTGTAGATTACAAAAGATTCTCATATTAACTCAAAAAGACCTCGTAAACTTTCCTCTTAAACTCACTTTAATTTGGAATGTAAATTAAGACACGTGATTAGGATATATAGGATCTCTCAAGGATGAATAGAGCCTTTAGGAGCTAATACAAAGGAGAGAATGCAATCACGACTCAAAAGAACACGTCTAGAATGAAGCATGGAAAGAAAAAGGACTGTACGACCCTGACGCACTATTGGAGTGGGGCGCCAGGCCCAAAACTACTCACTAAATTTTGGGGAGCACTACTGGTGTGGGGAACCAGGCCCCAAATTACAGACCAAAATTATTGGCGCCTTGGTGGCGCGCCGCCCCACCACCATACCCAGAAATTCGACAAAATTTTATACTCAATATAGGGTCCTAACTCATTTAGAATGGGAGAAATTCTCATAAACTCTTCTCGATTCTAAAATCCAACACAAATACATGAACACAATCCCTTTGGGAAACAAAACTTTTACTAAAGATTCACTACACACAAGAATTTACAACCTCCATTGTTCAAGAATTGAACAAAAATCAAGAACTACTCAAGAACTATATGAATACAACAATTTCGTGGATAAATTAGATGTATGGCATGAGGACGAACAAGTTCATCGCTATGAGAAGTCTTACATACCTGGAAAGAACAATATTCTTGGTGAAAATCGACGGGATCTTGACGAACGCTCAAAACCAAGTTGTTTCTCCTCATGAACTCTTCTTTTATTTTTCTAAGTGTTTAGGAACATGAAAAAGTAACTTAGCATCTCATTAGATCCTTAATTGTGTGAGGAAAAACTTGCTAGGCCTAGTGGGAAAAGAAAAAGTCAAAAATACCCTTTTTTTTAAACGAATGATATGCCTTAAATAAAGAGGCTTCACTCAAACAATTATAACTTTTAACACCAAGCTCGAAATTAAGCAAACTTGGCGGCGTTTGAAAGAGGACTCAAAGACCTTCAATTTGGTAGGTCATGGGTTACCTAAATATTTATGTGCTGAAAGATATGCTCGTTTGAAGTTGACCCAAAACAAAAAAACAACTTATGGTGACTTGTACGAATTTCTCTTTAGTTCTTTTTGAAATCTGAGGTGTTACAAATATGCACAAATTATTGGAAGTCTATTGCATTTGATGAATTTTACTAGGCCTGATATTGTCTATAATGTGAGTAGATTGAGTATATATACTTATTATCCCAATAATGAGCATTGATTTGAATTAAATAGACTGATAAAATATTTGAGAGGAACCATGAATTATGGTATCATATATAGTGGATTTCCTTCTACTTAAGAAGGCTATTGTGATGCAACTTGGATCTCTGATTAAGATGAAACAAAATCCATTAGTGGATATGTGTTCACCTTAGGTGGTGGTGCAATATCCTGAAAATCAGCTAAACAGACGATCATTGCCAGATCGACTATGGAGTCAGAGTTTGTAGCTCTAGATCTGGATGGTTCTGAGGCTGAGTCGCTAAGAAATTTCTTAGCAAATATCCGTTTGATAAAGGATGAATTGCCTCCAGTGTTTATACATTGTGATAGTCAAGCCGTAATTGTTATTGCGAAGAATAAATCTTATAATTTTAAGAGTAGACACATGAAATTGAGGCATGATATCGTTAAGAAAATGCTGAGAGATGAAATAATTGCAATTGATTATGTGAAGTCAGAATTGAATTCGGCTGATTCACTGACTAAACCCGTGGGAAGAAAATTAATTCTTCAAACCTCAATAGAGATAGGTTTAAGGCCAATTGATTATCAATAGAGATGGTAACCCAACCTATTTGATTGGAGATTCCATGAAGTAGATTCATATGGGTAATAAGAAGTCAATATTAACATTGCGCACTAACTGAGAGTGCTTGAACTGTTATTGAAAATGAGGGATGGGTTATTAACTCTTAATGAATTCATAGTCCTTAATTAAGGATGGTGTATTTAAAGCATTATACACTTGATGAATTCACCTATATGAGAACTAGAGTGAGGTCACTCCTATGAGACTTTTACCTAGTCTCTAGAGCTCTCATGAATATCAGGCACGCACATGGCCTATTGGCGCAAAACCGCGTTGAACAGCAAAATTACTAAGGTCAAAATGTGATTGGTAAAGTGTCTAATTTACAATAAAAATTATTGGTTCATAGAAATATTATATTTCATGGGTAATTCTGTGAATTAAATTTTATTGATCTAAGTTTGGTTCATAGTCAAAAGACACCTATTGCATTTTGTCATGAAAAACCAGTCAATTATATTTTTTTTGTATAAATTTTTTTGAAATATGAGGAGGATTGTAAGCAATATTTTTTTTCAAATGAATTTAATTTTTGGTGTATTTGAAAAGCTAAGGAAAAAGTGCAGTTGAGAAGATTTTATTACTTGGAGAAATGACAACTCCTTAAACACTTGGCAATAGTTTGCTATGCTTTTGACACCTCTCTTGCCACTTGTTCAAATGAAGGCAACTCATTTGGCCTATAAAATGACTTTTTCTTCCTTTAATAAATCAGTAGAAAACATAACCTTTTCCTTCTTGATCTTTCTTGTACTCCCCTTCTCGTTCTGCCTTTCTGTTTTAGTTAAACTCATTATTTTAGCTTTGTTATTTTGTTTCCCCACTAATAAATTATTGATGTTAATTAATTTATTGATTTGGATATCCTTTATTTAAATACGGGAGGCTTGTTTAATCATGGGAAAATATTTCATATCGTTGAAATAATTTTTTAGAACAGTACTCAGCACGACTCAAGTATTAATTTTCTGCATTTATATATCATCATAGTAATATTATTCTAATTTTCAGGACTACTATTTTGTTAAATATATTATATACTATTATTGTGAAATTTCAATTAAAATATCACAATAATAATATAACTTATTATTTAGTAAAATAGTAGTTCTGAATATAGATAAATATTACTACCATAATGTATAAATAATAGTTCATAAAATCAATGCTTGAGTCGTGCTAGACACTGTCCTAAGAAACTATTTTAATGATGTGAAATATTTTCTCAAGATTAAACAAGTCTTCCCTATTTAAATAGAAGATACAAGAATTGGCAAATTAATTATCATCAGGAAGGAATTAGTGAAAAAATAAAATAACAAAACCAAAATAACTAATTAACTAGAAAGAGAAAATTAAAGAGAAAGAGAGAGAGGCAAAACGTAAGGTAGAGCAAGAGAGAATAGTTTTTTGTTACTGTATGTGTATTTCTTAAAGGCAAGATACCTATTTATAGGCAAAAAAAAAAACTTTATCATAAGACAAGTGTCTTAGACACTTGTGTATTACTTTTCATGCAAATATTCATCACAAGACAAGTGTCAAAGAGGGTGAAAAAGAATGACATACACTGCCATGCTTGCCATTTCTCCAAGTTATATTTTCAATACACTTTAAAATTAATTCATTTGAAACAAATATTTACTTTCAATCCCCCACATAAATCAAAATAATTTATACGCAAAAATATAACTTGTTGGATTTTCAAGACAAAATGCAATGACTTTGGTGTCTTTCGATTTAAAAAATTATCGGTGAAATATAATATTTCTATGAACCAATAATTCTTATTATAAATCAGAGACTTTGTCAATCACAATTTGACCTCAGTATTTTTATTGTTCAACGCAGTTTCGCACCAATAGGCCATGTGCGTTGAGAGGTCTAGAGATTAGGCCAAAGTTTCATAGGAGCGGCCACACTCCACTTCTCATATAGGTGAATTCAGCAAGTGTATACTACTTTAATACACCATCCATATTTAAGAACTATGAATTTATTAAGAGTTAATAACTTATCCCTCATTTTCAGTAGCAGTTCAAGCACTTTCAGTTAGTGCGCACTTTCAATATTGACTTGTTATTACCCATATTAACATACTTCATGGGATCTCCAATCACATAGGTTGAATTACCATCTCTATTGACAATCACATTGGCCTTAAACCCATCTCTATTGAGGTATGAAGAATTAATCTTCTTCCCACGATTTTGTCAGTGAATCGGCCAAATTTCTAACTTCACATAATCAATAACAATTATTTCATCTCAGTGAATCTGTCTTTAAAGTGTAGCTCCGCACCTTATCCATCATGTAATGACAGTGTACCTTCACCCCATGATCTTAGTGCTCCGATTGCAAGGAAAAGCGCAGTGCGCCTGGTGCAGATGACTTTCTTTTTTCATGATATACCAATTTGAGTCACCCTTCTCTTTTTTTCAAAAATAGAATAAAATAAAGAATGAGATAGTCTATATCCTGTATCGATCATAGGATCACTCTATGAATAGGTCAATTCTCTGTGCCCTCCCACCGTTCACGACATCCCTTACATCCCTATAAATAGGTATCTTGCCTTGAGGAAATACACAGGCAGTAACAAAAACTATTCTCTCTTACTCCACCTCACGTTTTGCCCCGCTCTCTCTTTAATTTTCTCTTTCTAGTCAATCAGTTATTTTGGTTTTGTTATTTAATTTCGACACTAATCACTTGCTGGTATTAATTAATTTATTGATTCAGTTATCCTTTATTTATCAGGGAAGGCTTGTTTAATTCTGGGGAAATATTTCATACCGTTAAAATAATTTTTTAGGATAGTGCCCGGCACGACTCAAGTATTAATTTTCTGAACATTTATTTATACATTATCGTAGTAACATTTATCTATTTTCAGGACTACTATTTTACTAAATAATAAGTTATATTATTATTATGATATTTTAATTGTTCCCCAATAATATGTACATACTCTAGAACTTATTTTATAACTGCACTACTTTTATTGTCATATATCTCTTATACGTCAATATTCGTAAAGGATGAAAATCATTTACACTCCCTAATTTTGATTTAAAAATTAAACTCCCCACTCAATTTTGAAAAATGTTCACTATCCCCTTTATCTTATGCCTAGCCTACTTTATCCTTGCCATTTTTAATCCTTCATTTATGTAGCTTCTTTTTATATTATATAATATTTTTATTTTTTAACCTATGTATTTATAGATTTTATTTTAGTTCATTAACATTAATATAAGTAGAATAATCCTTTTATAAGTTTGTTATAAAATCTAACATTGTTTTTTAATGATTGTGATTTTAACATTACGTGCATTAAGTACATATAAGCGTGTGTATGTATTATGTGCATGCATATTTAAATCTCACTTATCTCTTAGGCTTAATACATTGACGTGCTTTTTAACTTATTGGTCTCAGTTAACACATACAAAATCTTAGCTTTATTGACATCATGAGGTTTAACCTTCGACATGACATCAGTGGCTTAACTCTTTATGTTTCCCGCAGGCTTTTTTATGGAGAAAAAGGGGGGGAGGGAATATAAAATTGGTCCACTTCGAAAAAATGAGGATTTCCAATTCACAACTATAGCCTCCTCAGGTATAAGTAGATCAGTTCAAATGTATCTCAGGCGAATTGTCATGTATGACGCATGTGTCTACTTATTCAATTTTATACAAGTTTAATTAACTGTCTACTTGTGCACACCCAAAGTTGGAGAATGTAGATGCTAGTTGAATGCAAGTTAAATGATATGTCTATGTATTTTGTCTATTTCTTATTCTCTATTATCTACGTAGAAAAATAAAGTTTGATTGTCATTTTTAAAATATTTTTTAAAATTATAACTTCAGTTGTGTTTACAATATAAATAGATAATCTTTTAAGAAATTATTTTAAAATATATCTTTATTTTTATTAATAATTTTTGTATTACTTTCATCAAACAATGTTAATACGGTTAGCACAGTATAAAATCCGTTAAAATTAATAAAATTATTTTATTTTTTTTAATTATCTATTTCATTATAGAGCAACATTAGCTTATATATTCAATCAATATTTTATTTTTCTATTTTTGGACGAAATTTATATTTTCTATAGGATTTTTTTATATATATAAATCAAATTACAAAAAAAATACTATGATTATAAAGAAGTATAAAAAGAGAAGAAGATAAAAGTTGATAATGTAAGGATAGAATAGACAGTTATAAAGTAATTAGGCAAAATGAGGGAGAATGACTATTTCTCAAAGTTAAGGGGGGGAGTTTGGCTTTTAAAGTAAAATTAGAAAACATAATAATTTTCACGCTCGTAAATCCACCTATTAATTTAAGAAAAAATGATTAATTTTATAAAAACAACAACAACAATATAAATTAAATAATATACCCTAGTCCTAAGCAAATTGAAATTGACTCCATGAATCAAAGTTATTCATGTGCTAAAAAGTAGGAGTGACAATTGGGTGAGTTAGGTCAAATTTGGACAGGTCATAATGGGTTAACACTTAAGACAACAATCAGGTCAAGATCTAATTCAATTCGAATTTGCATAGGTCAAAACGGGTTGAGTCAAAATGAGTTAGATAATGAATTACATTACGTGTCAAGACCCAATTCAACCCAATTTTACTAAGCTTAATTATTTTATTTGTTCTTTTAAACTACTTTAGTCTTTAGTACCTTATAAGATAAAATTTATTTTCCAGAATATACATTATATTGTATATGAAACAAGGTGAAAATGAAACATGAATGAGATAGAAGAAAGTAACCACTTGTTTCTTTTCTCTTTTCTTCATTAATTATTTTGGACCAATTTAAATATGAAAATATGTAGTAAGCTAGGGGAGTTGTCATGATGATATTTTAATAATTTGAAGAAATTAATTGCAAAGAGATATATAGTAATTCTTAAGCAAGAATACATAATTCACCCACTCATAAAATTATACAAAGCACATAGTATAATAAACAAATTACTTCTTATTCCTACTCTTTTAAAAATTACAAAATTCCCTTTATTTTATTGTCTTGCGGATACATTAATATGCGGGCGGATACTTTAATTTAGAAGATGTAATTATCAGTTCAGTGCGTTAAAAAAGGGATTTTATTAGTTTAGTGCGTTAAATAAGGAATTTAAAACAGAAATAAAAATTGGCTGCCACAATTCACGCATAAGTTTCTTTCATCTACAAATCAGTCATTCATAAAACGATTACTGAACTAAAATTTCAAATTTTGAATTTTGAAATTCTCTCTTCCTGTTTTGGGAAAAGCTCTAGAAGGCTGATTAAAAAAAATTGCAACGCATTATTTGGTGAAGATTTGTAATGAATATTTCGATCTTGTTAAGGCATTCAGGAATATGAGAAAGTGATGTTAGATACGAGCGATACAGAAGTGATGGCATAGTGGTTGGGAAAAATATTTCGTTCGTTAATCTTAATTCAGCAATTACAGCAGAATTGAATGTTGATTAATCAAAAAAAAATATGGAGATCAGATACGTCGTAGAAGGTAATTCATCTCCATTGTGTATTCGGAATGATATGGGAGTGAAATTGTACATAGAAGTGAAGAAACATGAGGTAGAATTCGGTATGTATCCACTATGCATTGATACATCGGATAAAAGTGATGCAAAGATACAAATTTTTTATGCAACAACAGGTGCAATTGTGTTTGTTGAAGGTGGAAAAAGGGACGCAAAGGCTCTAAGCATTGTTGAATCGAAATTTTGTGATTCCTATTACATACCAAAAATGGAGGTGGAAAATTATATATCAGATACAAATATTTCTAATGTGGAAGCGAAGCAATTGTACAAGGATAAGGCAACTATAATGGTTGTATTGGCAAAATACAAAATAAAGCATAGCTTCAATTTTAGAGTTAAAAGATCTGATAGCAAAAGGTATGTGATACTTCAATCTAATAACATTCTTCATTTTTTATAATTTATTTGCTATTATGTTGATCATGATACACAAATAACATGTGTTTCGTGCAATTGTAGGTGTTAGGTATCATGTTCATTTTGAGTTACTTCTGGTTGTTAATGTATTAATTAAAAGGATAGGTGTGTGTATTGTGTTCATTGGATACAATAAAGTATCATGTGCATTTTGAGTTACCTCAGTTTATTAAAGTATCAATTGAGAAGGATAAGTGAAATCAGATTAATAAGTGGATTTTGAATTTGTTATATGATTTGTATATCAACAATATAAATTGAGTCGTCATCAAACTGTTTGATATATTAATATGTGTGCACATTACTATTTAAATAAAAGTATTTGTAATAATGTATGTTGTATTGTTATTTTATTTTTAATATTATGAATTGATACATTAAACTTGATCAAATAACAAATTTATAAATGGTATAATTGCAGCTACGTATTAATATGTTATTCAGATGATTGTTGTTGGAATTTGAAGACGTTTGTTAGGAAAAATACGTACATATTCAAAGTGAGATACTTCAATAGTGAACATACATGTTCATTGAGGGATAGGGTATTAAGTAAGGTACAGGCTACTGTTGGGTTTGTTAGTGGTGTGACAGCTCCAAAGTTAGTGAATCATAAAAGAAAACATACTACAAACGATATAATTGATGATGTTAGGTCACTATGGAGTTGAAATTTCTTACCAACAAGCATGGCGTGCTAAAGAACGTGCATTGGAGATGATAAGGGGTAAACCTGCAGATGGATATAAACATATGCCAAAATACATATATATGTTGGAAACTGTGTATCCAAATTCATATGTACGGATGCACAAGTCAGAAAAAAATGAGTTTATGTATCTCTTCATATCATTAAGGCCAATGATGAGAGGGTTTGAGTTCTGTAGGCCTGTTGTTGTTGTTGATGCTTCACATCTTAGCGGAGCTTATTGAGGGACATTTGTATCGACAAGTACACTCGATGGGGCAGGTATGTCATATTGTTTATTAATTATTTTTTTAAGATAGTAATATAACATCCTGCAACAATTATGTATAAAGAATCATAATGTTGCGTGTTTCAATGTTAAGGTCGTATATTGCCGTTAGCTTATGGGATTGTAGACACGGAAAATGATTGTTCATGGACATGGTTCTTTCAATAGTTTAAAAATGTATTTGGTGATAGAGAACAAATGTGTGTTGTATCAGATAGAAATGAAAGCATAATGAAGAGTGTAAGTATTGTTTATCCAAATGTTCCTAATTTTACATGCATATGGCACCTCTGGAAAAATGTGTGTACATACTTCAGGAGAAGCAGATCCATACTAAGTGATCTGTTCTATTCAATGGCAAAGGCTTATCGGAAAGATGATTTTAAAAAATTAATGGCTAAAGTGAAAAAAGTATATGGCAGAGTTAAAAAGTATCTTCAAGATGTTGGGTATGAAAGGTGGGCTAGATCTCATGCAACAGTGAACAGGGGGAGAATGATGACTTCGAACATAGTGAAATGTATCAATGGTTGCCTTGTTTATGCACGACAATTACCTATTATAGACTTTCTGGAAGAATCTAGAATTCTATTTGGTACTTGGAATTGCAAAATCGAGAAATAGCATCTTATACAAAGGAAACATTAGGGAGAAGATTTGAAGAAATATTGATTATCAACGCATCCAAATGTGCGAAAATGAAGGTACATAATTGTATTACAATATTATGTTTCTAGCTTTACTTCTCATTATATTGTTATGTATACCAAATCAAAATTCGTTTAATGTATCTTTACTTTTTAAACATTTGCAGGTTGTTGCATCTTCTGAATATATTTTTGCACTGTATGAAGATGGGATAAGATATATTGTTTGTCTTGAGAGGAAAACTTGTTCATGTGGTAGATTTCAACATGACGAGATACCTTGTGCGCACGCAATGGCTGTTTTGAAGAAGAGGAATATTAAAGATGTACACCCCTACTACTCTGATTACTATAAACATGATGCATTAACAAACACATATGCAGTTCCAATAGAACCAATGCCAGACAAAAGTGATTGGATAGCTCCGGAATGTGTTTTGGAAGAAGTCGTCTTGCCACCATGATACAAAAAAATGCCTGCAAGGCCAAGAAAAAAGAGGAAGAAAAATTCAAATGAAAAGATTACCACAAACACGAACTGTTGTGGACAATGTGGACAGGAAGGTCACAATAGAAGAACATGTACTTTCTTCCCGAAAGATTCTTGATGCTTGCTTTTTAGAAGTACTTTTATGCTTCATGTCTAATAATTTTCAAATTTGATACTTTATTAAGTACTTTTAGGTTACTATTTTATGATGCAATAAATGAAAAATGTTATGTTTTGAACTCTGGCTACATTTTTTTATTATTAATTTCTGATAAAGTTAGTTTGGTATACATTGTTGTGTGTCTGATACTTAATTATTTCTAAATTTTGTATGGGATAGAATAATAGTATCAATAGATGTGATGTGTGCCAAAATTAAAAGAGACAACATGTAAAAACGGTATCATTTGAAGAAATTATATATCATATACATAATATCTTCTTCTAAATTTTGTATCAACTAATAATAGAGTATCAGAAGTTGTATTTTTTACCAATATTATATATCATATACATACAATTTTGATATGTGTGGACGCAATTGTGTTTCATGTACACAATAATTTTCTGGAAATTTATTATCAGCTTAAAAAAAGTTAGAGTAATTTTAGAATCAATTTTGTGTATTTGATACTTAATATCTTTGTAACGATGTGTGCCAAAGTTAAAAGAGACGACATGTAAAAAAGGTATCATTTGAAGCAATGATCTATCATATACATAATATCTTCTTCTAAATTTTGTATATACTAATAATAGAGTATCAGAAGTTATATTTTTTACCAATATTATATATCATATACATACAATTTTGATATTTGTGGATGCAATTGTGTTTCATGTACATAATAATTTTCTGAAAATTTAATATCAGCTTAAAAAAAGTTAGAGTGATTTTGATATCAATTTTGTGTATTTGATACTTAATATCTTTGTAACTTTGGCATAAAATAATAAAATCGTATCAATTTGAGATGTTTGAAGCACCTAAGTATCATATACATAATATTATGTAAATGATAATGATTCAGTATCATCTGTTGTGATTTGTACCAATCTTATAAGATATAATTTGTACCATGTTGTGTGAAGAATAAAATTTTGTTATTTGTGAAAACAATTTTGTATCATATACTTGATAATTTTGTGGAAATTTTGTATCAGATTCACTGTAGTAGAAGCTGTAGTGATATGTATAATATTTATAATACATAAAAATTATGGACAGAAAAACTCTTCAAATTTAGAAGTATGAATTACTTAGAAATATAATGTTGACCTAGAGAGGAATACTCCAAAACACTAAATAAAACTTCATATCTTGACAGTAAGTCAGTAAATAAAGCATTAATCAGTTCATCATCTGTCAATGGAATGAAGACACTCTTTAGTCTTGTAGGATTATCATTCTCGCTAACGTATCTCGCCTTGGCCTTGTCGGTACCATATTTCCATAACAGTGTTGCATATCTTGAGCGAAGATAGTCACTTCGAAAAGGAATCGATGGGACCTTCATTTCGTCGCTCAGAAATTCAGCAAAAGCAGCTACATACGTTCCGCAATCACTGCAAACAGAAAGAAGA
Organism: Solanum piurae; assembly: GCA_029582685.1. NCBI lineage: Eukaryota > Viridiplantae > Streptophyta > Magnoliopsida > Solanales > Solanaceae > Solanum > Solanum piurae. The sequence goes on from JAJOOO010003717.1 coordinate 14,090, forward strand.
TACATTATAAATTGAATGAAATGTGTAAGTAAAGTTGGGTGGATACAATACTGACAGGCTATCGCTCTCTTATTGCAAAATGTCTCGAGCAAATTCCACCTCAAACGAATGTTGTGGACCCTGTTATTCACCAGTTTTGTTGTCTTTATATGCATTCAATGCTGTCCAATCAATTATGTCAGTTTTATCAAAGAATCCACTATTCTGATGATAGTTAGGAAGGATGATAGACAATTGTTTTATCTCATCAGATTGAACTTTCTTCCTTGATCCCAAAGATGAGTCATAAACTTGTATTAACCTTTCCCTTAAAACAATCACAACCAACACCCAATGAAATTCTTCGTCACAGTTGATTGGAATATATACCTCATCTACCAGATGCCATGGTAAATATCTATGAATATTATACATTGTACAACAAACAACCTACATATCATACTGTGAATTGAAGGCCCATCTTAGATACAGTTCTCAACACAAAAAATTTGACAAAAAATAGTCTTTCATCTACAAATGTAAAAGTTATACTCAATATCAACATTTGATAAAACAATCAGTGTTTTTGGGTAACAACTCCAAATTTCAATATATACAATAAAACTTTATTTTTCAACAATGTCTAAATTAAAAACAAAAGAAATGTATACCATGGGTAGTGTTGGTCGAGAAATGGGAGGGGCAACCTTTCTACCCCTTTTCTTTTGAGTTTTTGCATCCTTTGCTTTAGATGATGCCCCCACTTCCTTTTATGATTTTCTCTTCGTAGAAGTTTGATTTACCATTAATGCCGGTGCATGCAAACATTTAGACCTCTGTTCTGCCCAGTTGGGGTCTTCTGAAACAAAAATTTGATCATTGTTAGGTGTTATTATTTGGGATATCCCATTATTAAAAGACGGATGATTCATTTTGACAACTGATCCAAAATCGATTGAAACACAAAAATTGATTTTGAAAGAAAAATGAAGAAGATGATAATACCTATTTTGAACTTTGGACAGTTGACTAGAGATAGAATCGTTTGAAAATCAAGTTTCTTTGAATTCGATAACTGATTTAGTAGTGGGGAAAGATTAGAGGCGAGATTTTGGGGATGAGAAAGGTGGGTTTTGGATTCTTTCAGAATAAAGTATCCGGAATAGAGGGTTTGGGGGGAAATAGGGATTTTTGAATTTTTAAGAAAAAATAGGGATTAAACGAGAATATGTAAACATATGTATTGTAGTTTAGTAAATTTGCCTAAATTTAATCTACCTTTACGAGCCATAAATAAATTGATAGGACTAGTCAAATTGAACTTTATTTTTGACTTTTTGTCAAGTTGATATGAAATTATAATCATTTAATCAAACAAGTCAAATATTACAAACACACTTAGAATGAACACAAATAATTGAGTCAGCTCTCTTATTTGAAAAAAAAAACCTGAAATTTCCAATCCATTAATGTCATGGCATATTTTTTAAATTACAAAGTCAAAAAAAATCTTTTTATTTCATAAACTTCATGCTCAAGAATCACATAAAATGAAAATTTGGAGTAGTAAAATATGATTGGTTGAAATAGTAACCCTAAAACTAATTCGTACGTACGAAGTGACGTATTTTCTTCTTTTTTTGTTGCCCTCTTTCTGTCAAAATTGAAAAATAAGATAGAGGTGGGTTGACAAAGCCTAAAGCATGGTTTGCATAAATAAAAAAAATAAAAAATGAATTCACTTCTTGACCACTTTGCACTTTCTAGAAGTTGACTTTTATTTATTATGTTATGCATTGATTCATTACATTATTCCTTAGCGTTAGAAATAAAAAAAAACTACATTTCTATTTGTAAGGAATTAATAAATAGAAGAAAATAAAATAAAAGAAAATATGTTATTTTCCTTAAAGATTCTAAACTAAAAGGAAACTATATATTTGGTAATTGATTTAGATTCTAGAGTTAGACATAAAATAAATGTTCTAAAATATTTCTAGACTAAAGAAGAAAGCAAATATCCTATCACTAATATAAATCTAGAAAGAATGTAAATCTTAACACATTATGCTATATATAAAGTGACTGCTCTGTATATAGTATATACTATATATATATATAGATAGATATAATTTTAGAAGTTGACTTTTATTTTTAGTAAATATATATATAAACCATATTTGGTGTGACTTTTAATTGTGGTCCAGTCTAAGCCAGCCAATCCACTACAAATTACAAATGTGCTACAAATTAAGTGGAGAAATTTGAACATCCCTTCAATCACCATTAGATTGTAACAATCAAAAGATACATATGATGATGAAGGCCTTGAAGTTTCTTATGTTTAGTGCGATAACACTCGCACTTGTCTCGTTAATTTTTGCCTCTGACTCTGACTCTGAGAATAATGTGTTTGAACCAATTAGTATATCAGGATCCCAAGATGTCCTTTCAAAAGCAGAGATGATACCATTGAAATTAGGAGCATTTGGAGCAGAAAGTGTTGTGTTTGATCGAAATGGTGAAGGGCCTTATACTGGAGTTGCTGATGGTCGCATTATTAAGTGGCTACAACATAATCAAACTTGGGTTGACTTTGCTGTCACCTCTTCACAAAGGTAAATTTAATTATGCCTTCATTTTCTAGATCTAGTACTTGTGTGTATCTTTACATTGTTTTTAATGCCCAATAATTATTCCTTCTTCATATGAACAAGCACTTCATTTCTTAATAAGATCAATCCTTCTCTAGCAAGCTTGATATACAAACTAGGCAGCATTTCCCTACTTCACCACAAACACTTCTATGGAATTCATTAAAGTTTGAGACGGGTCCGACATTGTCCTTACTGGTATTCACCTGATTAGGTATATCCTTCAAGATTCAACAAGCTTTTCTAATATAAAACTAGGAACCAGAATTTAACAAAGATTAAATATAAAGAAAACTCTTTACAATAGAATATTGAAAAGAGAAGGAAGAATATTTATCGCTGTTCTTATCTTCTTACTACTTCTCTGGAACGTCATTAAGTCTATTCAATCTTTTCTCAAAAGGAAAGTCACTTAGGCTATTCAATTGTAGAATCAATTGTTTATGGGAAGAAATATTTCTATTTGAAATATAAAATTTGTTTTTCCAACACTTTCATTTTTACTCAATTCATGTTTGACTTGATCAATATCAATCGATACTTAATAATATATTAGAGTAATGTAGTAATTAAATTATCTCTTGATCTTTCAAATCAACAAGGTGCATGAAGGGATTAATAAATAAAACAAGTTGGTTAGTAAAACCAACTTTCACTATATTAGATATAATAACTACTCCCTCCGATCCTTTTTAGTTATCATATTGCGCTTTGATTGTGTTGAAGGGAGAATTGTAGCCGGGCTTCTGCACCTGAAATGGAGCATGTATGTGGAAGGCCATTAGGCTTACGATTTGATCAAGAAACTGGGGACCTTTACATTGCTGATGCCTACTTAGGCCTCCAAGTTGTTGGCCCAAATGGAGGATTGGCTACCCCATTAGTCCAACATTTTGAAGGCCAGCCACTTCTCTTCACAAATGACTTGGATATTGATGATCAAGACCATGTCATTTACTTCACGGATTCAAGCACAATCTACCAACGCAGGTAATTAATTAATTAATGAGATAAGTACTGAAAATATCTCTAAACTTGACGTGAGATATTAGTTTCATCTCTGAACTATTGACAGTCTTAAAAACACTCATTTACTTGACTAACTGAACTTAAGGCATAATACATAAATATGTCATTTTTTACTTGGCTTCAGCTGACATGTGTATGCATGCCCTCCGACTTTGGTGGTATACAATTAGACACCCAAACTTCTACAAAATTGAACAAGTAGATGCATACATCCTACATGACATCCTATTCTACAATTTGCATCCTACATGGCGTCCTACATGTAATATGTCACGTAGGACACGTGTGTCTACTTGTTCAATTTTATAAAAGTTTAAGTGTCGTGCACACTCAAAGTTGGAGGACATAGATGTCAGATGAAGCTAAGTTGAATGACATATTTATATATTATGTCCTGAACTTAAATACATCCCTGATCTTGCAACATGAGTGAAATACACTCCTAACTTCTCGCCAAGTTTAGGGGTGTTTTCAACACTTCTCTCGACTTTTTAGTAAGAGTCTCATACTCCTACAAGAGTTTGAGACCACTTTCTATGTAATGTGACAGATCAGGGGGGAGGGGGGTATCTAGGTTTCGTTAGTCAGGTAGAGGAATGTTTTTAAGGCTGTCAATAGTTACGAGACAAAGCTAATGATTTGCGTTAAGTTCAGGAGCATTTAATTTCAATACTTATCTTTATCAATTCAGTACATATATACATACATACAAGAACGTAACTAACTTTACCAAGTAATCAAATATATATGTAGGCAATTTGTTAATGCTACTGCAAGTGGAGACAAGACAGGCAGACTGATGAAATATGATAAATCAACTAAACAAGTAACAATACTACTACAAGGCCTTTCTTTTGCAAATGGTGTAGCCTTAAGCAAAGACCGGACCTTTGTCCTAGTAGCCGAAACTTCAGCATGTAGAATAACAAGGTATTGGCTTAAAGGTCCCAATGTAGGAACACATGACATATTTGCTCAACTCCCCGGATTTCCAGACAACGTTAGAATGAATTCAAGAGGGGAATTTTGGGTCGCGTTGCATGCAAAAGCATCACCACTTGCCCGACTCATAACATCCAATTCGTGGCTAGGCAAGGCGTTGTTGAGGAAATTCAATTTCCAGCAAATGCATAACTTGTTGGTAGGAGGGCAGCCACATGCTACCGCAATTAAGTTGAGTGAGGAGGGAGGAATTTTGGAGGTTTTAGAAGATGTTGAAGGGAAGAAGTTGAGGTTTATTAGTGAAGTTCATGAGGAGGAGGATGGAAAGTTGTGGATTGGTTCTGTTTTGATGTCTTCTTTGGGAGTTTATCAATTGTTTTAAGGAAAATTATCACTATTTTATTGAGTTAGAAAATGATCAATCCTCCTTATTCAATATTTGTACTAGTCTAATCAATTATGCATTTGTTATTCCTACTCAATTTGCTATACTTTGGTTAGGTAGTTTTATAAGGATTAATTGAATATATTATTGTGTTTTTATACACCTAACATAATATGAAACAACAATACATGGATTAAATATCAAAAGACAATTTTTTGGTTAAACTTTTAGCTAGTACAAAGAATTCTTAGATAGTGAAGCTATCAATTATCATTTAAGTTGCTTTAGTTTTTTTAAAATCAAAATAGAGTGAATGAAAATCTTATAGAATCGCGATCGGGGAAAAACTGAATCAAGTATATTGATTGTTCAAGTGGTAAGAGTCGTCCATCAATAATAGTACATTAACATTCATTGATTTAGTTAAATTACGAGCCCGTTTGGATTGACTTAAAAAATAATTTTTTAAGTTAAAAATTAAAAGTCAAACTGAAATGACTTTTAAGTCGAAAAAATAAAAAAATAGGAAGAGGCCGACTTTTGGTTTTTAATTTTTTAAAAATTATTTTTAACTTATTTTAAGTTATTTTTAACTTTGTCAGACACTTCCTAACTTACTTTAAGTTATTTTTATATTTGCCAAACACTTTTAAGAGTAAAAAATTGACTTAAAAATATGTTTGATTAACTTTTAAGTCAATTCAAACACCCTCTGAATATTCGTAAATACAACATACTTTTTCTGTCAAATTTCTTTCTTTGCTCGGAGAGTAATTTGTCCAATTAATCTTTACAAATTTAATGCAGGGTATTTTTATAAAATTTTGTTTATTGGTCCTAAAATTCAAAAACAACCCCCTTCATAGTTATTTTGAATTTCTACCGTGATGTTAGTTTGATTTTTTGGTCGATTGGCACATTTTCAAAGTGCAAGTGAGATTATCAACTTAAGGAAAAACTCTTTAAAATTATTTTAGGCTTCTATGATTTGTCTAACGTTTATATTTGTGAAGTACCTTTATATTATATATAGATGTTATAATTGGGGCCGTTGTTAAGGTAATTTTACATTATATTTGTCTTGGCTCCTTCCATATTCTGATGAGTGTTAGATGTTATGGAAGCAGAACAACTAGGAATTATAATGATAGAAAAACTACGGATGTTAACAATTACAATCTTCAGAATACTCTCTCTTGGGGAATGTGCCAAAATCTTCTCTCTTTCTTTTTTCCACACTTCCTCTCACCGTCGTGAAAGTTTCAAAAAATGACTCTTCTTCTTAATAATCATGGATCAAAAATTCATTTTTTTCTTCGGGGGATAAGTCTTGTGAGTTATTTAGCTCTAGCAGAGGGCCAGGTAGATGGTTCGTCCTTACAAAAAGCAGCAGGCGGTTAAACAGTAGCATCAAAATCGATGATTATAATTTATATTGGTTTTGTGAAGTGCTGCATCAGGCTTCACTTGGTACAGGTAATAAATGCAGAAGATGGGGAAGAAAGGTCCAAACATACACCTTTAGGGTGTTCCAAAATTTCAACAAGGAGATTTTGTCACGATCCGAGCTTACACCCTGGACGTGGTCGGCACTCAAGAACCATTACTGGTCCCCAAGTGAACTCTCATCACGGCTGACTACAAGCGGAAGACTAACTCAAGCATACATAAACAAACATCAAATTTGAAAGAAACGTTTAAAAATAATTTACTGAATCTCAAAACTTCGTTGAATATACTAAGTATAAAATATAAGTTTTAAATAAAATATCTTAAACTAAAAGATTCTCCAAAACTGTCTATCTATGAAACATCTACTATACAAAGATGAGTGACAGGACAAGACCCACGACTCCTTTAAAGAACTACTACTAACAACTCATAAAACTAGAGTACTCTGAAAACAAGAAGGTCTCACTCATAAGCAGACGAGCGGATGAAGTGATCTCAACAGACTCTTATTGAGGATCCTAATAACTTGTATCTACATCATTAAAAGATGCAGGTTGAATGGCATCACTACATTGAATGTACGAGTATGTACTATAACTGAATAACAAATAACTGAAAGAAAGGAATGCAACAGATAACAATGCACTACAGTTAAATGTAAAGAAATAAAGAAGTTAAATCATTTAAAGCTTTACAAAATATTTTCTCATCTTTGAACTCAACATAATAATTGATATATAAAAATACACTTTAACTCTATTGAGAGATTCTCTAACCGACAACCATCACTATGAGCTACATGATGATACAACGTCTCGCCCACGCTGCCAGAACTGTCATATACCTTGTCGGGGTATAGAACACCTCAATTAAGTGAATCCACTAAGCTATGCTTAAAAATCAATAAGGAATCATCTAAAAAGTATGACCCTTTACCCATGTTGGCATACATGGTTTATGAGGACTTTGAGTTGTCTGAACTCGTCCCCATATCGGTGCTAAATACTACTCCCAATAATATATACTCATGCTCATATGTTTAAAAACATAATTCTTCCTCTGATTTGAGATAATTGCTCAAACTACCCTATTAAAAGAAGTAACTGCTCTTGAAATATCTTTTGAACTCATAGCTCATTTAGAAATCTCAGTTTCTCTTTTATCAATGTAAAAATTGATACATCTGGAAATACATAGTCCCCTTATACTCATACTCAATTCATACTTGAAAACTCTTTCTCAAAAACATATCAAAATAATATTTTAATATGATCATTGATGACTCGGGAAGTAATACTGCATAAACATTGATGGTATATCTAGATACCATACTGCTCATACATTAATGGCATACTCGATTGTCATACTAATCATGTTTTAGAAACGCTTTCTCAAAACTCATCTTTACTTCCTCAAAAACTCCGTTTAAAAATCAAATGTTGGCTTTAAAAAGTTTCTCAAGATTTATAACTCAATTCATAGGGTTCATGCGGAATTATGGATATGAACGACACAACTCAAGGATCTTAATAGCAATACGGAAACTCAGTACTCAGAACTCAAGAACCCATAACTCAACGATACTACTCATCTAAAAAAAATACTTAATTCATAGGGTTAATGCTGAAATATAGACATGAACTAATCAACTCAAGAATCTTAATGTATAACATATAGAAATTCAATAATTAGGAATAGAATTTCAAAAAGAATCTGGAACTCAAGAACTCAAAATCAACTCATCTCAAGAATACTCAAATCTAGGGGTAGAATCCTAGATTTCTCTTTTACTGGTTTGAAAGTAGATGTAAGGAGTTATGACGAACTAGTCCAACACTATGATAGCCTTACATACCTGAAAGAACAAGATTCTTGAAGAATCTGAAAACTTGATTAGAAGCCTTGAAACCCTAAGTACTTGAAGGAGAAAAATCAAGGAAACCTTTCTTGAGATTTCTTTAATTAGTTTCTTGAAACTCTATGGCCAAAGATTACGATTTTCATTAGTGATTCATAATTGTATGGAAGAATTTGAGTTGGAAAGAATAGAATTCTTAGAGAAAAACTTACATTGAAGAAGAATCTTGAAAAAAGATTGAAAGAATCTTGAATGGAGTTTTTAACTTTGATTATTCCTTAGGGTTTTGCCTTAGGGTTTGAGAGAGAAGAGAATGATGAATTAAGATATAAAAATCTGATTGTTTTGGCTCTTTAAATAGTCAAGAAAATCGTTTAGAGTTTTCTTAGAGGTAAAAAGACAAAAACGACCATTTTTAATATTTTCTCGTCATCTAATTCGTCACTACACTGTATCAGGTTACTAAAATGGTCATAACTTTTTACTCAAAACTCAAATTGTTGTGAAATTGGTGTCGTTGGAAAGAAGATTTAAATACCTTTAATTTGATAGGTTATGGGCCACATAACTCTTTATATTCTAAGAGATATGGTCATTTAAAGTTGACCCAAGTAAAATCTTACATCAAAATTGAATCGGTAAGAAAACTTTCAATTCAACTTTGTGCTATGAGTTTTTAGTGACCTTATTTTATACCAATATCATTCTCACACTAAATAATTTACCTTCACAAATATGGAAAATTTAAGAATCACCCGATATGATCTTATTCACAAATAAAGAATAGCTCGAATCTTATCTTAAAAGATTTTGGGATGTTACAATATCTCCCCCTTGGGATCATTCGTCCTCGAATGACGGCTGGACTGGGAATGGATGGGGTTACTCTTACTATATTCAAGCCTAACTCACAATCACAAATTACTTAACATAGGGTCATTATTCTAATCTAAATCACAAGATTTGGGTTTTATATCTTTATAGGGAATCTCATCCCAAGAACACTACTCCTTACCACTACATTCAGCTAACCTTGAGCGCATATCACAGAAGACCTAATGTATCACACATTGTCCACATTCTAACACCACCACATTCAAGCTTAGAACCTTAATCACTCCATAGACTCCTACTAACCCACTTTCTAAGAATTCTCATCCTCTCATCATCTCTACCAACTGAACTTTCATGCATTACCACCAGGAAGCTGACTTAGTACTCATTTTAAAACCTTATCTCATTCTTCCTCCACATTCATAACTTTATATGGAATAAACACGCCATCACTATCACAATAAGAAACAACAATCTTCTTCTCTATCATCATATTACTACTATCAACAACCCCACTCTCAAAATAAAAAGGGCAACTGAAGGAGATTTAAGGCGAAAGATCATAAGTACGATTCGTTCGAGATATCTAATATAAGAATATGCATGGCATAACATTATGTTGATAGCCATTGAGAGTAGATCATGAAGTTGAGAGATTGATCATACTATGAGATATGAATGCTTATATGAATAGGTTCAAGCTGATATCCATAACTTTATGGAGTAATATTGAGATCAATGGGCTAAAGTTTTTACCCCTCATTCTGGAAACTGAACATAGATGTGAATCTCTCTGAAAGTGTATGAGTATAGGTCATAGACACAATTCTGATATAAGAAACATCATCATGATGTTTTAATGACTTCACTTGAGGAATACGCAAGATTATGAACGGATTGATATATCTCTAAATCTCTTTATGAAGACATCACTATCTCATCCTCAACTCTTGACTTGATTTCTCATCTTATCATCTCCCCCTTAGTTTTGGAGTTGACACTCTAAAACCATGGATCTATTCTCACCATCTCTAAACTGGTCTACATATCATTTACTCTAATACTCGGGAAAGTCTTATCGCATGGCTACTGAACTCTCCATAAGCAGGTACTAAGACTCATTCTAAAACCTATTTCTAAGTTGCTTCTCTTAGCCTCTTCTCATTGTCTTAAAACGCCGCTTCATCTAACTCTTTAAGGGAAAAATAATGCTTACTTCATCATATTCCATATTGACAGCTCAATTATAATATCTAGGTACACATGAAAAATAATTATTAACTTAATTGGAACCTCGTCTAACTACATACGATCTCGGGAACACCTCTTAGTTATCTTATTAATCTAATGACTTAGCCACACTTCATTGCTCTCATCTAAAAGTTAGAATCTCATACTTGTACCACTGACACTTATAAAAGGTAACACCTTAATTTCTTATCTACTCTATCTTAACTCTACCAGATTAAATCTCGAACTAACATCATCACCCTCATGTTGTCATTCTTTTTTACCACCGCTCTCATCTCAAATTCAAGGATAATTTTTATTACTAAATCCTGATATCAATATGATTGCTCTCTTACTATACTAACTTACAACTACTACATACAAATTAAGAAACACTCGCCCACTAAAATCTCATGACAAGTGGTCAATATTTATCTCTCTGTCTACATACTTACGAATTATCGTCACATTCAATTTCACGACTTAAGTACTATTTACTCATTCACTACACATCATTGCCTAATTAGTTTTATAACCCTCTGAATATTATGGGCTCTTCCTTAAAATTCATAAGCCTAGTTTAGAGCTATCACCTCATTAATACTACTGCTCTTGTAATCCACACTTACACTTGGTCGTTAATAACACAATGACACATCATCATAAACTCCTTTCTAGTTAAAATATACTTTTAACTCATCCATACTAGTAACTCTTACTCTACCTCCTATCATGCAATCTGCACAAACTCATCACTTCTTAGTCTACCCATAAGGGAAAACTCCTCATTAATAACTAATCGGGTGCATGACTATAATAACATAGTTTGCCTCATCACTATCTCTCTTTCTTAGATTACTAAACCTCTGCATGCATTTCTTCTAACTTTGGGCACTTTTAATACTACTGCTTATAATCTCATAACTCATACTATCTTTTCAGGTGAAAACACTACCCAAGCTCTAAAACACACTTCCCCATAAGGGTCTCAACTAAAATAAGGTTTAGGAAAAAGAGTTTTGAGAATACATCTCTCTTTAGCTTGAACGCACGAATCATATAAATAAGAGTGTGTTCTTTTGAAACTCGACACTTAACTTACTCACAGGCTTCTCTCAAGCCCCTCTACAATCTCATGACTTTCTCAAGACTTTTAATGAGAGTAACTCATCGATAAGAATCTGACTTTGCTTTTCAACTCCCTTGAGTATGAGGGGTAGTCGAATGGATATGAGAAACACACGAATTTTGAATAAGTTCCTTATGATACAACTCTATTGCACGATTTAGAGTATGAAAGAAAGGAAACTTTTCTTTAAATGTCTGTAGTCCCTCATTTATAGAAGTGGGACCCTCAAAACCATAAATAAGACCCTACATGACACGACTTCATAGACACTCTAGGAAATTTGAACTCTGTGCTCTGATACCAAGTTTGTCACGACTCGAGCCTACACCCTGGACGTGGCCGGCACTCAAGAACGATTGCTGGTCCCCAAGCAAATCCTCATCCTGGCTGACTACAAGTGGAAGACTAACTCAAGCATACATAAACATCAAATTGAAAGAAACGTTTAAAAATAGTTTACAGAATCTCAAAGTTTCGCTGAATATACTGAGTATGAAACATAAGTTATAAATAAAATATCTGAAACTGAAAGACTCTCTAAAATTGTCTATCTATGAAGCATCTACTATACAAAGATGAGTGTCGGGACAAGACCCACGACTCCTCAAAAGAACTACTACTAACAACTCATAAAATTGGAGTACTCCAAAAGCAAAGAGGTCTCACTCATAAGCAAACGAGAGGATGAAGTGATCTCAACAGACTATTGTTAAGGATCCTAATAACATGTATCTGCATCATTAAAAGATGCAGGTCGAATGGCATCACTACATTGAATGTACGAGTATGTAATATAGCTGAATAACAAATAACTGGAAAAAACGACTGCAATAGATAACAATGCATGTTGCTTCCAATTGCACACGCAAGTGTACGTGGTCGCGCAAGTAATATTGTGGCTCTTAAAAGAACCAGATTATCGAACCCAAAAGACTTGTCAATTAACTATTTTTACTAAATTATATTAGTCTAATTATTTATTTAAGAGTATCAAAAGAAAAAAATGCAGGAATAAAATAATAAGATTACTTACAATAGTTGGAAGATCCCAGGGCTGCAGCATGTATTGGATCTCATGTATCATATTTTAGGTAAAGAACTAATTTTAGTTGTCAAGTTACTGGTTTATAGGGTTGATGATATGATCCGGGTTATACGCCTCTCGTCGCCTACCCCAGTTAGCTATCTAACTACATCGTTAAGCGAGGATAAATAGACTAATTGGCGAGCATTTATATTTCATCATATTTCCTAACCAAGCAAGGTGTTCGTTTGGGCGTCACTCCTGAACACTAATCACCTCAATCTAATGGGTGGATCGAGCTCTCTATATTCTCTGGTCTATCTAACCTCTCCTCTCTCGATTTTAAGATTAAACAATATAATTATCTTATGGTGCGCAAGCATAAAATACTAAAACAAGAATATAGAAGTAACTTATAATGACAATCAAGAATTAATTCAAAAACCTTAAATAATCAACATTCAATCCGTAGCTACAGCCCCAGAACAATGGTGTTAGCTACTAATGTCTAAGAAAATAAGAAGAAGAAAAGAACCCTAAAAAGTATTGACAACTTTATACTTTGATACCATAATCTTCACCTCTGCCTCCCTAGATTGATCCCAAAAGTTGATGTCCTCCAATAATTATTTCTATGGACTATTTATAGATGTAGAAAACCCTAAATAAAATAATTGAGTCCAAATCAAATTAGGAACTCAAAACCGAAACCAAAAGGAATTGGAATTCCTCTCGTGCGTAAAATCGCCTCAACTTGCACCGCCTCTCAATTGGCCACTGCCTTCAGATTCTGCCACATGGGAGCCTTAATTCCTTTGCACTTCGTAATTGCATGCACTTCTTATATATTTTATATATTATTATATTAAATTTAATCAATTAAGTTGTCTGCTTGATTTCATTATTCAACCTTCCATATTTAATTTGTTTTAGCTCCAAACTTCTTCAACTTTATACCAATTTACTCCTACAAATAAAATACATTATTTAGCACAATCCATAAAATTCATGCTCAAAAAGAGCAAATATAAATAATAAATGTGAGGCAAATAATGATTAAAATATATATTTTTGGCCTCACATCAACACCCCACACTTAATCTTTTGCTCGTCCTCGAGCAAACATTAAAGCTCATCTCAAATACATCATACTAGGAATGTCATCACTTGGGTTAATACAAACAATTAGGTCATATACCAATTTCAAAACATCAAGTACACTTCTCAATCATTATGCGAGACATCCAAATAAACAACAAACCTCGAACCTCCTATCCTCATGGAAGGACTTTGAACTCATCAAATTTAGGTTTGCTCACCTACTCTCATCAAAGAAAGCTAATAAAATCACCTATCTATTATGAAACAAGTGCCCTCACAAAAAAGAAATAGTCCACACACTCAATTTAAAAGATTGAATATAAATTAAGGACTTATCATCAAAGAACAACTCACACTCAGAAATAAAATTCACATGTATGCACAAACAACCATTAGCTTGCCCATTATGTACATCTCCACTAATTAAGCATGCTTGAATAGAATCAAATAAGACTTTAACGGGTTGTAATGTAGGCTAGGAGACATGTAGGAAAACTATATAATAGTGACTTACACTTCCTTAAGCACTTTGCACTTTAAGACTTAATCACCCATTATTTTCTTCTCTTTATTTTCAACCCTCTCTTCAACAATTATTTCACAAGTAATTCTCATCATTTCAAGAATGCTTCAATCAATTTTATTTTACTTTTTTTTAAAAGTTTTCCTTTATAATAGCCACCCTCAACTTACGTATTTTACATACGTTAAGGTGCACGATGTCCTTGGAAGGACCAGGGCCATAATCAAGGTAACTTTTTTTTTGTTCATCTTTTTTTTTTTCACATCACATTCTTTCAAAGAGGGCTTTTTAAGCACTTTGTAGCTATCATTGATTGCCTTTTCACTCAACCATCCCTTTTCTTCAGAATTAACAATTAGAATAAGTCTATGCTATACTGCTCAAGGAAACAAGGTGCAAAAACTAGGGATTCAACAAAAGAGTTAAGGGCAAAATATGGATACCAACAAAAGGCTACAGGCTCAAAAGGGCTAGCTAGTGATACATAATATCTGAAAAGGCTAAAATTTACTAGACAAATCAAAGAAAGCCTATTATCATCTCCTAAACAAAGCAACACTTTTTTTTCCACTTCAATAACATGCAGGGCAAGTTCTAAACTAAGATGCAAAACATGGAATAAACAAATTCTCACCACACATGGCAAAAATATCAATCAAGATGGATCAATTCCACTTCTAAGGGAGACAAGATCATAACAAACTATAAAATTAAATAAGCTATATACAAAGTCACAATCACGAGCTTAGGTGTCAAAGAGTCTGCAATTTCCTTATCAATCAAGCATTCACAAGAAAGTGCTACTCAAAAATTAGGCCTAAATAGCAAGTATCACACCACTTAAAAGGGTCTTTTCTTTTCTCAAAAAAATAAATTAAAAGAAAACTTATTCCTAAAAAAATAAAAGACACTCGGTTCAAAGGAATTATCCTCAGGAAAAGAACCGAAAACAAAAATCAAGGAACCCATCCTAAAAAAATAAAAGACTCAATAAAATAATAAAACTAGGAATTTATTCCTCCACCCCACACTTAAAAAGATGTTATGTCCCCAAAGCATCAAATAAAATTTAAAACAAGGGTTAGAAAAACTCCATGACGCCTTTAGACCTAGCTAGTAGCATGTTCTCTTTATTTTCATCACGGGTCGTACGCACCCCACACTCAAGCTCAAACGTGCTCCTTAGCTCCAAATTTCAGATACTCAGACTTCTCCAAAACCTGTAAAAACCACACAAAAAAATGACACTAAAAAAATAAAAATAAAAATAAAAAGAAAAAGAAGTTACACTATAAATTGGGTTGCCTCCCAATAAGCGCTTGATTTAACGTCGTGGCACGACACAAATAAATTCACCACTTTTCTTTCCACTTTGAACTTATGAATTTTACCCCTAACTTTGCATCTATTTTTCTACTCCTCTCAAGGGGTGGTGGTATAAAGATAAAAGAACCAAGTAATATATGTCGCATCTTGCACTTCTTGGCCCTTATGTGAGGAATATTTATTTGTCTACGTGGACTAGAAAACCTTAGGATGTAGGGACCTTGTTCCCCATCTATACAGTTCTCCATTAGTTCAGATGACTCAAATGATACATCAACATCTAAACATAATGTTGAAAAGTGATTTGAATAGGGTCTAATACTTCCCTCTTCCAAACTTACATCAATTGCAACATGCTCAGTTTTATACTCTTTCCCAAATGTGGCATCTTCATGAAAAGTCTGATTGCATTGCATCTCCTCTCATTTTAGATCCTCAATTTGACTTTTAAGTGCCTTTTCAGTATCACAAAACTCATAATTGGATTGTTGAGCGTCAAACGCAACAACCTTTGCATTCAATTCATTGCTTAAGTTCTGAGTATGCAAGAAAAACATATTACTATTTTGAAAGTGCTCCATTTTACTATCTATAAGGCGTGACATCACATATATGATTCTCCTACGGCGCTCTTCATATTCCTCTATTAATTTCCTGCAAGATTACATACTATCAAAGGAACAAAGATTATTAGCATCATCATGAGAGGATTTTGGAGTAGGGTAGCAACACACGGTGCAACCGACCCACACCCCCTACAAAATTCACATGGTAGAGATGGTGCACACAATTCTCCCTCGGGAATATAATTACATTGTTGCCAAAACTGAGCTCCTTTGCAACAAGGACAAGGTCTTACCACTTGTGAATAATTCTCATTCCCGTACATCCCAAGAAAAGTATTAATTAGTAGGAAAAAAATATGTATCAAAATAAATAAATAAATAAATAAATAAAAAGAAAAAGTATAACCTAGAAGGATAGTTAATTTCTAAGTACCCGGTTGCAGCGCCAAAAACTTGTTGCTCCCAATTGCACACGCAAGTGTACGTGGTCGCGCAAGTAATATTGTGGCTCTTAAAAGAACCAGATTATCGAACACAAAAGACTTGTCAATTAACTATTTTTACTAAATTATATTAGTCTAATTATTTATTTAAGAGTGTCAAAAGAAAAAAATGCAGGAATAAAATAATAAGATTACTTACAATAGTTGGAAGATCCCAGGGCTGCAGCATGTATTGGATCTCATGTATCATATTTTAGGTAAAGAACTAATTTTAGTTGTCAAGTTACTAGTTTTAGGGTTGATGATATGATCCGGGTTATACGCCTCTCGTCGCCTACCCCAGTTAGCTATCTAACTACACGTTGAGCGAGAATAAATAGACTAACTGGCGAGTATTTATATTTCATCTTATTTCCTAACCAAGCAAGGTGTTTGTTTGGGCGTCACTCCTGAACACTAATCACCTCAATCTAATGGGTGGATCGAGCTCTCTATATTCTCTGGTCTATCTAACCTCTCCTCTCTCGATTTTAAGATTAGACAATATATTTATCTTATGGTGCGCAAGCATAAAATACTAAAACAAGAATATAGAAGTAACTTATAATGACAACCAAGAATTAATTCAAAAACATTAAATAATCAACATTCAATCCGTAGCTACAGACCCAGAACAAGAGTGTTAGCTACTAATGTCTAAGAAAATAAGAAGAAGAAAAGAACCCTAAAAAGAATTGACAACTTTATACTTTGATACTCTAATCTTCACCTCTGCCTCCCTAGATTGATCCCAAAAGTTGATGTCCTCCAATAATTATTTCTATGTACTATTTATAGATGTAGAAAACCCTAAATAAAATAATTGAGTCCAAATCAAATTAGGAACCCAAAATCAAAACCAGAAGGAATTGGAATTCCTCTCGTGTGTAAAACCGCCTCAACTTGCACCGCCTCTCAATTGGCCACTGCCTTCAGATTCTGCCACGTGGGATCCTTAATTCCTTTGCACTTCGTAATTGCACGCACTTTTTATATATTTTATATATTATTATATTGAATTTAATCCATTAAGTTGTCTGCTTAATTTCCTTCTTCAATCTTTCATATTTAATTTGTTTTAGCTCTAAACTTTTCAAATTTACACCAATTTACTCCTACAAATAAAATACATTATTTAGCTCAATCCATAAAATTTATGCTCAAAAAGGGCAAATATAAATAATAAATGTGAGGCAAATAATGATTAAAATATATATTTTTGGTCTCACATCAACGCACTCAAGCTAAATGTAAAGAAACAAAGGAGTTAAATCATTTAAAGCTTTACAAAATACTTTCTCTCCTTTGAACTCAACATAATAATTGATATATACAAATACACTTTAACTCTATTGGGAGATTCTCTAACCGACAACCATCACTATGAGCTACGTGATGATACAACGTCTCGCCCACGCTGCCAGAACGGTCTTATACCTTGTCGGGGTATAGAACACCTCAACTAAGTGGATCCACTAAGCTATGCTTAAAAAAGCAATAAGGAATCATCTAAAAAATATGACCATTTACCCATGTTGGCATATGGTTTATGAGGACTTTGAGTTGTCTAAACTCATCCCCATATCAGTGCTAAATACCTAATCCCAATAATATATACTCATGCTCATATGTTTAAAAACATAACTCTTCCTCTGATTTGAGATAATTGTTCAAACTATCCTCTTAAAGGAGGTAACTGTTTTTGAAATATCTTTTGAACTCATAACTCATTTAGAAATCTCAGTTTCTCTTCTATCAATGTAAAAATTGATACAAATGAGAATACATAGTCTCCTTATACAAATACTCAATTCATACTTGAAAACTCTTTCTCAAAAACATATCAAAAATATATTTTAATATGATCATTGATGACTCGGGAAGTAATACTGCATAAACATTGATGTTATATCTAGATACCATACTACTCATACATTGATGGCATACTCGATTGACATATTAATCATGTTTTAGAAAAGCTTTCTCAAAACTCATCTTACTTTCTTAAAAAACTCTGTTTAAAACTCAAGCGTTGGCTTTAAAAAGTTTCTCAAGATTTATAACTCAATTCATAGGGTTCATGCGGAATTATGGACATAAACGACACAACTCAGGGATCTTAATAGCAATATGAAAACTCAGTACTCAGAACTCATAACTCAACGATACTACTCATCTAAAAAAAATACTCAATTCATAGGGTTAATGATGAAATATAGAGATGAACGAATCAACTCAAGGAGTTCGGAGCCAAAAGGGCAAGAAAATTAGCCAAAAATTCTAAAAGGGCAACAAAATTGAGTTGAGAATCAAAAGGGCAACATCTAGACAGTCTAATAACCCTCTAAATTAGGGGAAAAGGAGCAAGGCAGAAGTACATTGTGCCTTATAAGGCGCACGGCTGCGCTGCCTTACAAGGCACACGGCTGCGCAGCCTTACAAGGCGCAAGCCTCCTGCGCCCCTTTCCTTTTTCTTTTTTTTAGTTCATATTTTAGTTAGTTTTTTCTTCTTTTTTTTTATTTTTTAGTTTTTCCTTTTAATTTTTGTTTTTTATTTTGAAGTTGTTCTTATTTATTTTGCATGTGATTTTTTTTTTTTTAGCAAATTATTCAAAATATAAAATAACAAAAATTAAAAGGAAAAACAAAAAAATATATTTTATAATAATATTTTAAAATAAATAGCAAGATTTGAATATTTTTCAAACTTGAATTAATAAAATCTTACCTAAAAAATCGGATAATTTGCTAAAATAAAAATAAAATCACATGCAAAATAAATAGAAACAACTTCAAAATTAAAAAAAAACTAACTAAAACCAAAACATTAAAACATGAACTAAGAAAAAAAGAATGCAAAGGGGAGCAGAAGGCTTGCGCCTTATGAGGCGCATCGTACTTCTGCCTCACTTTTTTCCCCCTAATTTAGATGGTGTTTGTTAGACCGTCTAAATGTTGCCCTTTTGGTTCTCAACTCAATTTTGTTGCCATTTTGGAATTTTTGGCTAATTTTCTTGTCATTTTAACTCCGGACTCTTAACTCAAGAATCTTAATGCATAACATATAACAATTTAATAATTAGGAATAGAATTTACAAGAGAATCTGGAACTCAAGAACTCAAAATTAACTCATCTCAAGAATACTCAAATCTAGGGGTAGAATCCTAGATTTTTCTTTTACTGATTTGAAAGTATATGTAGGGAGTGAGGGCGAACTAGTTCAACACTATGATAGCCTTACATACCTGGAAGAACAAGGTTCTTGAAGAATCTTGAAAAATCTTGAAGAAGAACTTGATTAGAAGCCTTGAAACCCTAGCTTGAAGGAGAAAAATCAAGGAAACCTTTCTTGAGATTTCTTGAATTAGTTTCCTGAAACTCTATGGCCAAGAATTATGATTTTCATTAGTGATTCATAATTGTATGGAGGAATTTGAGTTGGAAAGAATGAAATTCTTAGAGAAAGACTTGCCTTGAAGAAGAATCTTGAAAAAGATTGAAATAATCTTTAATGGAGTCTTCTACTTTGATTTTTCCTTAGGGTTTTGCCTTAGGGTTTGAGAGAGAAGAGAATGATGAATTAAGAGATGAAAATCTGATTGTTTTGGGTCTTTAACTAGTCAAGAAATTTGTTTAAGGTTTTCTTAGAGATAAAAAGACAAAAACGACCCTTTTTAATGTTTTCTCGTCGGCTAATTCGTCATTACATTGTATCAGGTTACTAAAATAGTCATAACTTTTTACTCAAAACTCAGATTGTTGCGAATTTGGTGGCGTTGGAAAGAAGATTCAAATACCTTTAATTTGATAGGTTATGAGCCACGTAACTCTTTATATTCTAAGAGATATGGTCATTTAAAATTGACCCAAGTAAAATCTTACATCAAAACTTAATCGGTAAGGAAACTTTCAACTCAACTTTGTGCTAGGAGTTTTTAGTGACCTTAATTGATACCAATATCATTCTCACACTAAATAATTTACCTTTACAAATATGGGAAATTTAAGAATCACTCGATACGATCTTATTCACAAATGAAGAATAGCTCGAATCTTTTCTTAAAAATATTTGGGATGTTTCAGATTCGTCAGAATTGAAATAGTCATTGGCAACACGAAATCAACAGTCATTATTCTAGAAGGAAGCTAAAACAGGGGATGTAGTAATATAGAAACAAAGATACAAGGTTTCCTGGGAAAGAGGATCAATTCAAGATTTAATATGTTCACATATTAGTCTAGATCATCTATTGATGCTGCAAGGATCCCGCAATGGCCAGCCGATGCAAGGTCTAAACCATCCAGGGGGCAGGAGGGTCAGATCCATTAATTAAGAAACTCGGCAATGAACACTTCCTCTCGAAGTGTCTTGTTGGGAGGTGCGATGACCCTTTCCACCATAGCCCCAAGCCGAAAGTAATACAAATGGTTTGTATCAAGATGGCAAGTCACTGTTGGCCTAAGATTCACACCTATTAACCACAACCTATTTCTGTTTGATCTTCCTTCCACGCAAGAGGTGGACAGGGTCAAAGCTGGCGTATGGTTCTGGAATGGCAAGAAGCTTTTATTGGAATGGTGGTATCCTTTGTCGGGGGGGGGGGGCTAAGATGAGATACCCAAGTACATAACAGAAGTGGGTCAAAGCACTGGGCATCCCCCTTCATGCATGGACTCTAGAAACATTCAAATCCATTGGTAATAAATGTGGTGGATTCGTAGACATCGATAAAGACACAAAGCATATGACACACTTTTATTGGGCTCGTAATTGCATCCGAAAATCCACGAATGAACTGCCTGCAAAGATAGACATCACCAAAGGAGATTGAGTCTTCTAAATTTTGATTTACGAAAACAACCATGCTAGCATAAGATCGATCGGAAATCCCATCGGTGGTAAGGAGGTTGAATAGAGTAACCAACCATCTAACGTAACAACAACCTCAAATTTTTCAAAGTCCTTTATCGACACGTCTCAGAGGCACGTGGGAGGTCATGGTAACAACTTTAATTTGAAAATTGGACTATCAAATTGTCCACTGGATAAAAATAAGGCAGCTGCAACTGTGGGAAATAAAGTACAATTGGACCAAGCTTTAGACAAAACCTATTAAAAAAAAGTTCAATTAAAAAAAGAGCAACTTTCACAAATAGCAAACATAAAAATCATATTTTTATGTTATGGCTATAGTTTGCATAATTGCGCTCCATAGCAATTACAAATAAAATAAACTATGGCTATAACATTTAATTTGAATTAATAATTTGCTATTTCATACAATTTTCCCATAAAAACCCCTAAAAAGAGTAAAAACTTTAAAATAAAAGACCATCTAGAAAGTGGTGGGCCACTAGCCAAACCCATGTTACAACAAATTTAATGCCCTATCTATACCGTTGTTGGTTTCAGTAAAAGTTCAACTTCAAAGTTCAATGGTCAGTGCTCTATTGATTACAAAATCATGTCAAAACAGTGCAAATTACCCATCAGAAGCAGATGACAAAGCAGACTCTCATGAAGGGAAACCCCGACTACTTCGCAATCCAACTCTAAATCTGGATTTGGCTCACGCAAATCAATCAAACTCAGAATTTTCCTCTATTTTGATCAGTGAAGCTCTCCCTTTAACATGGTACGAAGGTGGGTCTGAAGCTCAATTAATTCAAAATCCCAATCTAATTGAGACTTCAAAGTGGACTAGAATTAAAATGGTCAAGGTATGCAAAGATTTCGGGGTCAACGCAACTGGGTTCGAACATGAACTTCTGAATATAATTCTAAGGATGAAGCAGAGAACGCAATTCCAAATCCAACAACAAGAACCCAAGCAGCAACCTGAAAAAGAAGAAGGACAAAGGAGAAGGGGAGATCAAAAGATTGATATGTGGGATCAATTAAGACAAAAGGGGGCAAAAAAATAATGGAACTAGGGGTAGGCAATACAACTCCGATCCTGGATGAAGATAAAAATCCTAAGCTGGAATGTAAGGGGGTGAATGAGAGTAGTAAGAGGAGCACCATCAAATCTCTCATTCAAAAATGGAAAGTCATTGTTTTGTGTTTGCAAGAAACAAAAGTAGAGAATTGATCTACTACATGGATACATCAACTATGGGTAATATGTAGGCTGACTGGAAACTTTAGAAGCTGGAATCATAATAATTTGGGACAAGAGACAGTGGGTCAAAACATAAACTCTCTAAGGCTCTTATTACATAACTGTATGTTAGAGAGCATTCAAGAGGAGTTCAGATTGTGTTTTACATGTATCTATGGATGAAATTGCTGGAGTTCGAGGGTTATGGGATGGACATTGGGTATTAAGGGGTGATTTCAACGTGTGCAGATTTGAAAGCGAGAAATTAAATTGCTTGAGAATGACTAGTGCCATGAGATGCTTCTCAGAAACCATTCAAGACCTTAACCTGGTTGATTTTTCAGTACGAGGGGCTCAATTTACATGGTCTAGGTGTGATAATTATATTGTGCAAGCATCTAGAATTGATAGATTTCTCATTTCCACTGAGTGGAGTGACTCATTCAAAGATGTAAAACAACCAGCTCTTCCAAAAGTGATCTATGATCACAAGCCTATTCTACTTGAATGGGAAGACTAGGATGTTAGCCCTCCATACTTCAAGTTTGAAAACATGTGGTTTCAATAAGAAGGGTTTCTAGAGAAGATGGAATATTGGTGGAAGAGTTGACTTTATACTACTTCAGAAATTGAAATGGTTGAAGAGGGATATAACAAACTAAAATAGAGAGAAATTTGGCAAGGTATAAACCAGGAAAACCAAAGCTCTAGATGAGCTGGCAACATTTGAGTAAGCAGAAAATTAACAAATTCAGAAATTATTCAGATGATGAACCTGAGAATTGAGCTTCGACAACTAGCTAAAGCTGAGAAAATCTCATGGAGATAGAAATTCAGATGTTTATGGCTCAAAGAGGTAGACAAGAACACAAAGTTCTTCCAAAAAATTGTAAATTCTCATAGAAGGGGCAATTGCATAGACAAACTCAAAGTGGGAACTGAGATCATTAAAGATAAGCAGAGGATAAAGTAAGAAACTTTTATTTTTTATGAAAGCTTGTACACTGAACAAGAACAATGGAGGCCATCAGCCAACTTTGAGGGCATTCCATCATTCTCAGTTGAGGATAAGTTCAATTTGGAAGCAAATTTTCAAGAAGAAGAAGTATTGGCAGATATTCAATCTTGCGCTCCCGACAAGACACCAGGCCAGATGGGTACACAATGGCATTTTATCATAAATCACGGGACTTCATCAAAGTTGATATACTTATAGATATGAACCATTACCATCAACATTATTGGATGGTTAAATCATGCAACACTTTTTTCATAACTCTTATTCCCAAGAAAAAAAGAGCAATAAAACTCAAAGACTACAGACCAATTAGTTTAATTGGGAGTGTGTACATGATCATAGCTAAGGTCCTGGTAGAAAGGTTAAAGACAATTATGGGAAAGCTAGTCTCTAAACACCAGAATGTTTTTCTTAAAGATAGACAAATCATTAATGCCTCATTGATTTCAAATGAGGTTCTTGATTGGAAAATAAAAAATGGAGGGGCGGGCATCTTATGCAAGTTGGATATAGAGAAGGCCTTCGATCAATTGAATTGGTCATATCTTCTTTTCATCCTTAGGCGAATGGGGTTCGGTGAAAAATGGATAAAATGGATCAATTTCAATATTTCTACAGTTAAATACACATTTTTTATCAATAGAAGTCCAATTGGATTTTTCTCCCCAGAAAGAGGCTTGAGGCAAGGAGATCCACTTTCTCATTTTCTCTTCATACTTGCAATGGAGGGTTTAAGCAAAATGTTAGACAAAGCCAAGCAATTACAATGGATGAATGGTTTTGATGTGGGGAACATGATCACTACAAACATTTCTCATTTTCTTTATGCAGATGACACTTTGATATTTTGTGAGGCAAACAAGAGTCAAGTTCTTTATTTGAACCTGGCCCTTATGATTTTGAAGCCCTTTCAGGTTTGCACATCAATATGCTAAAAAATATGATATATCTTATTACTGAGGTGCTAAACTTGGAAGAATTAGCAGGTATCTTGGGATGTAGTGTGGGTGAATTCCCAAAAACCTATTTGGGGTTTCCACTGGGTGCCAAGTATAAGTCAACAGCTATATGGGGACGAGTTATTGATAAGTTTGAGAAAAAACTTGCCTTCTGGAAGATGCAGTACGTACGATGAGGGGGAGACTTACACTAATCAACAGTGTACTTGATAGTATTCCCACATACTATATGCAACTTTTTCCTATTCCTGGCAAAGTGTTGGAACAACTTGATAAGATCGGGAGATATTTTCTATGGGAAGAGAATAGTGAGAAGCACAAGTATCATCCGGTGGAAATGGCCAAAAGTCTTTCATCCTAAACTGGGAGGGGGGTAGGGATCAAGGATTTGGTGCTGCATAATAAGTGTCTACTTATGAAATGGTTATGGAGATATACACAAGAGGAACATGTTTTATGAAAGGATGTGGTCAGTGCGAAACCTGAGATATAGAGTCATTAGTGCACCAGTCTTTCAAGAGCAAGCTATACGAGGAATTTTCTCAGCATAAACATCACACATTAGGGAATGGACTCCATATCAGATTTTGGAAAAATAAATGGCTCTGCAACGCAGTTCTGATAAACGATTATCCATGTCTTTTCTACTTAGCTAGGTATCCAAACTCAACAATTTCTCAAAATAGAGATGGAACAACTGGAGCATTATATTTAGAAGAAATATGCAGGATTGAGAGTCTAATGACCTGATCAAACTACTACAGACTCTATAGAGTTTCTCTCTCAACACTCGAGCATCAAATCAGTTCAAATGGGGCACTACAGAAGCAGAGAATTACACAGTGAGTGCAACCGACAAGTAGTCAAGAGCATTTAATGCAGTAACTGACCACTGGCTATGGAAGCTAATTTGGAAAATAAAGCTACAGCCTAAGATCATCTATTTTTGCTGGAATGCACTATATGAAGCATGCATAACTCAAGACAACCTCTATAAAAGGAAACACATCATTGTGAATGGATGTTACTTATGTCAGAAAGCAGTAGAGAGCAATAAACACCTTTTTTTGCTTTGTATTGTAACAACAAAATCTATAAAACATGTTTACTCTCTTTTTGGACTCAATTGGGTCATGCCACATAGTATCAAAGAAGCTTATGAGAGTTGGTATTGTTGGAAAGTTGACAGTACCATCAAACAACTTGGAAGATGATATCTGCAATGATTTTTTGGAGTATTTGGAGGGAAAAGAATAAAAGATGTTTTGAAGGTCTATCAACTCCTTTACATTCTCTTAAAGCAGAATGCCTTATGCGTTTATACAGTTGGGTCAATTTGTCCTTTGTAGATTCCCTGAATAGTTTTTTGAATTTTGTTGGCTCCTTAGTTTTAGCATAATTGTACTAGAGCCAGCAGACCAATTGTTTCTGCTTCTACTTTTGTAACTAATTTTCATCTTCTTGATGCCTTCTATGGAACATTTACTTCATAAAAACTAATAATAATATATATATAAATATATATATATATATAAATATATTAACATTTAATTGAATATCAATTTTATTTATATTAGATTGACTAATGTATAGAAGAAAAATATTGAAACAACTATTATGGTTAAATATCATAACTTGTATGTAATATTCTTGAAGTGATTTCAATATTATAAAAAAATTGCTTGAGCACTTTTCAAATAAAATAATAATTTTGATTCAGAAATACATTTATTTAAAAATAAAATGTTCTCAAAATCCAACTTGAACATTTTTTTAAATTTTTTTTTTTAATTCCAACCATGGGCATTAGCCCATTTTATTAGTCTCTCTCTTCTTCTTTTTTTAACTTCAAACAAATATCAAAAGACTACTTTAAAATTTTGAAATGTCAGATTTTCATAATAATCGCAGGGCATATTTTTTTTTCAATTTCATTAGAAAAGAAAGGAAAAATATATGTTTTATATCTATTTTTGAAAATATCAATATATTACATGTAATTATGTAAAGAATAATTTAATACATATCTTATATAAAGTTTATAAACACACACACAAACCTGATTTGTGGTGGCGCCACCACAAACCTGGATTCACTTTTCAATTTATTTATTTCCAAAACTAGCCTTTCCCTTTCATGAAAAGTTGTGACTTTTATGAAGAGTTGCGACTTTTATGAAAAATTGTGACTTTTATGAACGATTGTCACCTTTCCAAAGAGTTATAACTTTTCCAAAGAGTTGTGACCTTTCCGATAAGTCACAATAAACATTTGTTTACACTACCCTTTGTTGTCTATAAATAGAGGGATTTCCTCTCATTTTAAAACAACAAAAATTTTGAACTTCTTCTTCTGCACAATTAAATATTTGTGTACTTTGCTCATGTTGAGTGACTCACTGACACCATTATTTTTGTATCAATACACTGGTGAATATAATTGTTCTATCTTGAGAGGATCTATTCCTTAAAACCTCGGGTACTAGAGGGGAATAATTTCCTTAAGGGGAAACTGTGCATTCAATGGGCTCGACTTTTTTCCTTTCTATTGTTACAAATTCTGGTATGTTTTTCTACAGTCATTAATTTATGCTTATGTTATTAATTGTTATTTTTGAGTACATGTTTTAAATTTTGTTGTTTATGTTTCTACTAAGTTATTGTTATAAGTATTTGTTAGTACAAATTAAATAACACACGTTAATTGAGTATTCACGCAAGTTTTCTCTACTGAAATTGTAAAATGTACAATAAAAAAATCCCTTAAAGATCTATACTACCATCTCTTGAAGATAAAATTCAAATTTGGTATCCCATCGTAAGGACATAAAAACCTTAAAAATTGTATCTCATCTTGATGTGCGAAGTGAACTAGGAAAAGAAGACAAGAATTAATAAACTTTTGACAAGGGTTCAAGGATGTGCCGGATGACCTATGGAGGGATATGACTATACTGAAACCTCGTTTAATTCCAAAGACATAGATAACTACACAATAAATTGATTGCTAATATTCAATATGAAGTATGGACAAATTCTCAAGTTTACTGCAAGTTGTAAATATTTTTTGAAGTAATAGATGTGTTTTTCGACACAGCGATTTGAATAGTAGTGTAGTTTCAAATTGAACTCCATCACTCCAGTATGTTGATTTTTAAAAAACACCCAAACAAACTGAATAATTTTGCTTTTCAAGTATATCTAATAAGTTGAATTGTCGTCCAATATGATACGTTCTTCCTTAATTTTCCATTTTAATAATTACTTATGATACATTTAAATGGGGAACTTTAAAATGATATATGTAAAGCAAAAGGTACGAATGAACTTTCTACACGATAGAATTAGAATATTTTTTCACTTTTGCAGCCTTTTAAATTTATTTATACATCACCAATGATTATTTATTTATTAGAAAACTTAATATCTCAGGTTGATGTTCATTTGATTCCCCAAAAATATCAAATAGTAATACTTCTTGGAAGTAAAAAGATAAATTATAAAATCACATTCAAGATGAATTGAAGAATAAATGATAAAATGTTATAAGTATCATTTTCTTTTACATTATTAATGTACGTTACTGTGTAATCTTGTATAAAACATAATATAGTGTTTTAGTTTAATGATTGATAAATTTTAAATATTATTTTATAGATTCCGTAATATTAAATTTCCGAGTGAGCTGCAGATAATTTTACTAGTATATAAGATAATTTGAAAAGGTTTATATTTTTTAAAATTTCCCCCAATTTAACATTGACGGAGGAACTCAGGCGGGAAAGTAAGCAAATCGGGGAAGTCAGGATGGAGAGAATCCACGTTTCAGTGAGATCGAAGCCTCTCTCGCCGGAAGATGCGAAGTCCATCCCCTGGCGAATCTCCGGCAACTCTATCTTCATTCCCAACCAGCCGGCCAAGTTTGAATTTGGTACTCTCACTATCTCTTCTAGGTTTCCCGCTTTTTCTTTTTTCTCAATGTGCGCAACCTTTTTTCTTTGGATTTATATGCAGATAGAATTTTTGGGAATGAATGCCACACACTTGAAATCTACGAAGCTCGAACTAAAAATATTGTTTCTGCTGCAGTTCAAGGATTTAATGGTATGTTACGCCTCTTTTCACACTGAGCTTGGTACTTTTATGAATTTTGCATTGGAGTATTTAGCTTTTTCTGGATTTTGAGAAACCTCAACAGCTTAGTAGGAAATGCAGTTTTTGACATGGTTTCAAATGAATAAGCGTTGAAGCTTAGGAAGTATTAACAAGTTTAAGGAGTGAGCAAGAGGTTCAATTTGTATGAACAGTGTAAATTACCAATATTAAATAACATTGACCTGGTCAGTTGATATTTTTGATGGTGCTGTTAATTTAATGAGCTTTAATTGAAATATGATATCAGCCTTCCATTGGTCTATGGAGTTCCTCACCATCCTTTTCCCCCCCACATCATTTAATCCCCTGACGTTCCTTACACTAGCTTGAGCTTCATGGTTCAACTCATGCATTCCTTTTCCCCTTTTTCCTCCCAGCACTGTCTTACAATTTGATATCAAAGGTAATTTGGTTCTTCAGTTCATTGGCACCTTTATACTTTGCATTTTTGATATCAGTGGATGGTTCCATTCTTCTGATTTGTCTACAGGAATTTATTTGCAGAGTAGCTTCGTAGCTTCCTCCTCATGCCATTTGAAGTCTGCTCTGAATATTTTGCCAAGCTTGATGATATTTTGGCAAACCCAAGTAGAATTATACTCATCTTTTCTAAAGTATAAATGCATACATAGTCTATTCTTCTGGTATAGGGAGCACATGATAGAGGAAACACGTCATATTTTTGTTGACTTTGTTGAGCTCTATGGTGTCATTGTAATATTTTTTTCTGTACCTCTTGCAATGTCTTCTTGGTACTAGCTTTAATAATATTGCGCAACTTTATAAAAAGCAAATATGTCTTTTAAGCTTCTGATCGGCCTACTTATCTTCTTTGGCAGGGACTGTTTTTGCATATGGTCAGACAAGTAGTGGAAAAACACATACTATGAGAGGATCAATAACTGAACCTGGAGTCATCCCTATGTCCGTGCAAGATCTGTTTAATTTCATTGAAAAGGTTTGGAATTGCCATCATATCAATTTGTATTTTTTACCCCTTCAACCATTAATATTTATGTCGCCTCCATATTTTTGACATTCTTCAAATGATAACTGTATCTGCAACTTAAAATCAATTGAAAGAAATAAGTTCTCTTACGGAAAACAACTCGCTATAAAAGCAATTCAGAGTCATTTGTCAAGTCTTAAGGTCATTTTGCGGTTCTTACAGATACTATTTTTTCATTTTCCAATAAAATTCCTCTATATGTTAGGACTTACGGGTATAAAATTGGTGAATTGGTCTTTAACAGACTCCAAGGGAAAGAGATTCTCCCCAACTACATCAACGTCTGCCACAAAACATTAGATTCTTATGCTTCAATTTAGTACACTAGGGAGTCCTCAAAATATGAGTCTATACACTTGCTATCTAAAACTTTATCGTCAACCAGATTCCTTCTTGCATTCCCTCAGCATCGTTCTCTTTATTCCTTATGTTTCCAATAGTCTTATCATAGGTTTAACCTCTAATCCTCTATACAAAAAGTTCCAACTATCAAATCAAACCAGGAAAAACCTGGCGAAAGAAAGATAGGAAATGAGCATTCACCTATTTGAAGCTTGTTACATAATATTTATGTATCTATTTCTTGATATTGTACAGAGATATAGATAGATATCAGATCTTTAGGATTTCCTCTTTATTTCTTTCCTTAGTTAGCTTCTAATGTTATTGTATTTATACGTGTTTACCTATTGAACAATGGACAAGTTATTCTCTCCAATTCCGTGCACAAAGCTAAACCTTAGAGTCATGATCCCTGCTGAACCTGAAATAAAGCCTCTCAATTTAGGGAAAGATTGATAGTCAGATTCATTTCCATGTTGGAAAGAGCCCAAGAGTGACTTCTTGATAGATAAGGTGCTGCCTTGATTAATAAGGGAAATGACGAGCCTTTTCTGTTTGTGCTGGTTTAATTTCCTGGGTTTTTTTTCCCGATAGCTTAAACAACTAATGAAATATCCTTTTTAATGACTGATCAACCGTTCTGTTTAAAATTATGTTGCACTGTTATTTAGTGCATGACGTTGGTTCTATTTTTTGAACTTTTTTATAAGTACACATGTATGATTTAGTCTCCTTTAATTGTAGGAAGTTGATAGAGAGTTTCTTGTACGGATGTCATATATGGAAATCTATAATGAGGAGATAAATGATTTGTTGGTCCCTGAGCACCGGAAATTGCAAATCCATGAAAGTATAGAGGTATTGGATTATTTTTGGTTTCACATCATTGTTTTATTGTTGCACATGGCTTTCATCCTGTTTGATAATCTGGCATGAAGCGGGGAATATTTGTTGCTGGCTTAAGGGAAGAAATTGTTGCCTCTCCTGATCAAGTGCTTGAACTAATGGATTTCGGAGAATGTAAGTTGAAGTATCATCAATTTGCGTATGTCATCTCAGTAATTATTATTTTTTGAAACCATCTTATAGGTTCCTATTTCTCTAATAACAAAGGCTCCGGGGTAAGTATTGATCTTGAGAGCAAACTGCCACATTTTTCCGTGCCTAAAGATTTGGTTTTCATCTTTAGGGAGGTGCTGCATCCATATCCTATTACCCTTTCTGCCTTAATATTAGCTACTCTATTTTCAAATTAATATTCCTATGTCAAAACTTCAACAAGAGTAACAGTCTTCACAATTTGTTTTGCAGCTCATCGACATATTGGAGAAACTAATATGAATCTATACAGCAGTAGATCACACACAATTTTCCGGATGGTAAGTATTCTTGAATGACTATACTAAGATATGCAAAGTAGGTTCACGTCCTTAAATTGGTATTTGTACTTGATAGATAATTGAGAGTAGGGAGAAGGCTGAAGATACAAAAACAGACAATTCTTGTGATGCAGTCCGTGTATCTGTTCTGGTATGCAGTGGGAAGTTTTTACATTCTCTTCTAAGTTGCTATCATAATGTAGAAAAAGCTACAAAAAAATTCTTTTTACCCTCAAAATTTTCCCAGAACCTGGTGGACCTTGCTGGTTCAGAACGTGCTGCCAAAACCGGAGCGGAAGGTGTTCGTCTAAAAGAAGGCTCCCACATCAACAAAAGCTTGATGACTTTAGGAACTGTGATTAAAAAACTGAGTGAAGGTGCTGAGAGTCAGGGGTAAGCTTGTTATGTGTTGGAGTTGGTTCCGTAAAGCTGTTCTCCTACTTGTTCTAATGTGTCATGCAATCTTGCAGGGGTCACGTTCCATACCGAGACAGTAAACTTACGCGTATCTTGCAACCTGCACTGGGAGGAAATGCAAACACTGCCATTATATGTAATATCACTCTTGCCCAGGTAAATTATCTGAGCTTAATAAATTTATGGTAGGCTGAAAAATACCTTATCAAATACATAAGTCCATGTGTTGGTGCACAACATTCTCTGTTGAGTCTTCTATTTCATAATTGTTTTTTTCTTCTTTGATATGTTTAGAGAACTTAAAGACAGAATAAACTATTTCAATGCCTGTCATGTCAACTTGTTTGGAGTATCTTTTATCACGAAAAAATTCATGACAAAGCAATTTGCCACTGATGGAAACTATTGCTATACTGATCTTGCCATGCTAATCCTTATATACAATGGTAGGCATGTGTGCCTTAGAATCATGTCTATTTGTATCAGAAATTATATGACCGTGTCCGAGTATTTTCCCTTTAGACTTACAAATTAGTAGACCATCACTGCAGTTCTCCATGTCTTTTCCTTTGAAGGTTTACAAGTTAGTATAGTGCTACTGTGATATCATTTTTTGCTTTCAGATTTTTTTTTCAACAAAATGATTATGTAATGAACACACAAATTTACTGTGGATGAACTGGCCTTCTGTTTTTCGCATAATGCTGCTAACCTGTTCAGTTTAGTAGCTCGAGAAGGTGTCACGACCCGAGACTACCCCTAGTCGTAACACGGTGCTTAGAGACACAAGTGACTCCAAGCTAACCCATGGTCTGGCATAACACTAAGATTTTAACATAAGCAATAACTGAAAACTGACGCGGAAGCTAAATCTAAAAAAGTCTATTAAAGCTCAACATTGAATAGACAAATATCTGAATTCTCTATAAGCTGTGAGTTGTTAGGACAATCCCCTAGCTAACTCCAACTGTCTGAAAACTGTAGACTAATGAAAGAATAAAAATAAAAGGGTTGTCCTTGAAAGATGAGGACTCACCAATCTCTGCCACTGAGCTGGTCTGGAGATCGTACTAACTGCGAGCTGGATACTGAGCATCTGAACTTATATTATAAAACAATATAACGCGAAGAGTATGCGATCAATACTTTGAATGTACTGAGTAGGTAAGATATGCATGATAGACATAATAACTGAACATGTTGAATATGGAACGTTGTACTGAATAATCATGAATGCAATCATCAAGTAGTAAAACATGCAACTGAAAACTGACTACAAGGTCATGAAACATCTGAGATTGAACTGTGAGAGATACTATAAATTGACATATAACCCTGTGTGCTACAATATGAAATTTGGTGTATAATCATATCAAAAGGGCCCAATATACCTTGCCAGGGTATAAAGGCTGATTTGGGCTAATGTGGTACCACTAAGCTAATGTCTATAAAAACTGAGGAGTCAGTCCTGATTTGAGGGGTGACCCTCATAATCCTATGGTGGCATGTAGTTTCTGGGACTTAGGGCAGTTTCAGTCCTTAACTAACGGGTGAACCTTTATCCCTAAATCCTCTTGGTGCTAAGTAATACTCCCATTGGAAACATGCTGGTAAACTTAAACAGTAATAATCTGATTATATATATATATATATTTTTTTTGATAACCGAGAAATCCGTTTGTGACCCGCCCTTTGGACCAATCACAGCCTTCTAAACTCGGTGGATAATGGGCCCGCTCCTCTACCCTTCTCCACTTAAATACCGGGCTTCGCTTTGCATGGAGTAGGGCTTGAACTTGCGACCTAAGCCACAAATCCTCCACCTTTTGCCACTTGAGCTAGGCCTTGGGGGCTAATCTGATTATATTGAACGATGCTGATAACTGAGAAATACTGAGTAGCTCATGAATACCGATAAGCTGATTGATAAATACTGAAAGATACTTTGGGCAGTCTCAGTCTTCAACTAACGGGTGAGCCTTTATCCCTAAATCTGCTTGGTGCTAAGTAATACTCCCAACGGAAACATGCTGATAAACTTAAACAGTAATAATCTGATTATATCGAATGATGCTGATAACTGATAAATACTGAGTAGCTCATGAATACCGATAAATTGATTGATAAATACTGAAAGATACTTTATTTGAAAGCATCTTAAATCATGAAAACTGATAATCTGAGACATGCATCTCAAGACATGAAAATAGCTACGTTCTGAGGGTTCATAAAAATACTATTTAGAAATATTGAATTTTAGGTTGAAAACACCTAATCAAACCATTCATGCTGAAGAATGTGAAAGACAGTGAAAATCCTACTTTGCATAAAAACCCTAACTGTTGTAGATTCATTAGTTGGGAAACTGAGTTTCT
Source organism: Solanum piurae (assembly GCA_029582685.1). Lineage (NCBI taxonomy): Eukaryota > Viridiplantae > Streptophyta > Magnoliopsida > Solanales > Solanaceae > Solanum > Solanum piurae. The sequence goes on from JAJOOO010003717.1 coordinate 48,359, forward strand.
TTGGGACTCTATGGGTGAGAGGATATCCATTGATGAAGTCCCACATACAAGGAATGGAAGCCCTAGCTTGCATCCTTGAACAAAGACTCAAAGATGAAGAACCCTAGTTCTTGCTTGAGAGGAACCTTGAATGAGAAGAATTTGATTCTCTGGGGTTTGTACGTGAATGAGGGGGGTTGGGTTGACTTATTTCCCTTAATCCACTTAGGGTAGGTTAAAACGACATAGTATAGGGATTAAATGAGTGGGAAAAGACTAAAACGACCTTGATTGAAACTGAGTTTGATAGGTTCTACGAGGCTATCTACGGCCTGTGGCTCCATCTACGGACCTTATATCCCTGTCCATAGAAACTAGAGTAAAATTCAAGTTTCTGAACTTTTGTAAGTTTTGGTACCAAAGTTGTACAATATTATTCATCCATAGAGATACAAATTTATAGTATAGTAAACCAAACTATCTATCAAATCCCTTGATTCTGGCATATTTGAGAATCAAGTGATGATTTTATTGATCTAATATCCCAACCTATTCAATAGCATATCAGATAAAATCCTACAAAATTATATCTGATCACACTTAGATATTTACAAATCAACACTCCCCCTCAAGTTGGCATTTACATATCTGCCATACCTAACTTGCTTACAAAAAATTCAAACTTTGGTTTAAACAAGCCTTTTGTGAAAATATCCGCAATTTGCTGATTTGTTGTGACGAAAGGCATGCACACGTTTCCTTCTTCAATCTTCTTTTTTATGAAGTGCCTGTCCACTTCAACATGCTTTGTTCTGTCATGTTGAACTGGATTGTGAGCAATACTTATGGCAGCTTTGTTGGCACAGTACAACTTGATTGGTAACACAAACAACTTTTTTAGTTCTTCCATCATCTTCTTGAGCCAAATCATTTCACAGATCCCATGGGCCATAGATCTGTATTCAGCTTCAACACTGCTACGGGCTACAACATTCTTCTTTTACTCCTCCAAGTCACTAGATTTTCCCATATAAAAGTACAATATCCTGATGTAGACCTCCTATCAATAGTAGAACCTGACCAATCTGTTGTCTCTTTTTGAAAAACAAACCTTTCCCTGGTGAACTTTTCAAATATCTTAGAATCCTGTAGACCGCTTCTTGGTGCTCTTCCTTTGGAGAGTGCATAAATTGACTCACTAAGCTTACAACAAAAGCTATATCAGGCCGAGTGATACAAGACTGACGAACAGATTACTGAGCTGGCAAGTTGGTTAAAACTATCATTCAGATAGTTAGTTATATTGTTAAAACAGTTAGTTACACAGCTCCCGCCTAATGGAATAGTACAGAATTGTGTTGTAATAGCATATAAGGATCTCAAGTGTAATAGTATCATTCATTGATTGACATAATAAGAATTCTCTTCTCCTTTCTACTATTTTTCTCTCAACGCTAAACACTCGGAATTCCCCTGTTTTAGCCATCCTCTTCTTCGAACTACTGTTCCTAGATTAACAATATCCACCCGATTACCGATTTCCATTGTTTGTGCATCAATTGGTATCAAAGCAAGG